>JAKJXP020000020.1:478290-552687 GCA_022225965.2 Diatrype stigma | reverse complement strand
TACTGCAGGCGCTGCTATAGCAGGCGTTGGCACAGGGGCGCTGGGGGCGCTGGCATAGGGGCGCTGGCATAGGGGCGCTGGCATAGGGGCGCTGGCATAGGGGCGCTGGCATAGGGGGCATAAGGAACGCTGGCAGCCTTATTGGGTTCCGTTGGATCCCGAATTGCTGTATTCGAATTGCTACTTCAAAGCAATTGGGAATGGTACTTACGCTATTGGCTTTATGTCGAAGATGATATTATTGATTTGGTTGTTGTATGCGGAATCTTTAGATTTAAGTAGGTGTTCTAGCATTTGCACTAACGGAAGAAATAGCATGCTAGGATAGCAGCCCAACAGCTGGCAAAGTGGGTCAAAGCCCTGTTAGTAAAGTTGTTATAGCCCTAATATCAGATCTCATTTTTAAGTGATACAACCCACCCCCCCCCCCCCCCCCTCTCTCTATTCCGACTCTACATATACGCACACGAGCTGGGGTTCAGTGAGAAACTTGCATTAACTATCTCGTGGCAGTTGGTTCGTGACTTTTACGACTATCCTACCTTCGAACTTTACGCACATTGCCATTGTGTCTCTCGGGTTGTTGCTTGACTGACGTCGACAACCAGGTATGCATATGAATGGGCTTCCTTATCTCCCCTCAAACTTCACCGTGCAATCGGGGATGCTTGTCGTAGAGGTACAGGTCGACAGAAATTCTGGAGTACTGTACTCGCTACCCGCTGACATAGATTAGAATTTGCTGAGAATGTATCGCTCTATTGTATCTATAGATTCACCTTGGTGGCAGTATTCTCCGGAGTTTTGTTGTTCGCTTTACGGGTCAAGGTACATGATAAGGTACATGATGTCGATTTTGACGTCAAGTCCAAATTCAACTTTTGCGCTTTGCTTGCAGGGATGGCCTATTTAAGATAGCTGATCTTTTACTAACAGTAGGAGGTATGTAGTTACCTAGGTACATAATACTAGGTACTGCTCAGTGCCCACTTTCCAATCTCGGGCTTTAGTACGACCCTTGTTTCTTATTTTTAGACAATTGGGTCTCTCCAATTCTACCCCTAGCCAATCAAATGCAGCCTCAAGGCTGGAAAAGGAAAGCAGGCGGGCACTAAGAGCGACCCCCAACAGTCCAGAAAACTCAGGCATCCAGCTTATATATCTCTACTTGGTATAAGGAAAAGAGAGAGGGAGGGAGAGAAAAAGAATACCTTGCTTCAGCGCCACTTATCTAGAACACTGCCATTAATCAGAGAGATGAATGCCGATCGCCATTATCAAGCCATCATTACCTAAATAGCACAGAATTCCAGACTTCATGCGAACGTTTGCTGATTGGGTGTTTATATACGTGTTATTGAGCATTCTCTACGTACATGCATTGCTAATAGCTAAGTAGAACTGCAGTGTCATGATTTCCATCATGACTGCCATCATATACATGTGACTGTCTTCTTTGTTGCGTTGGCATGGCTTTACATGGAATGTAAATCGCAGACAGCAAAAGAAGCAAACTATGTATATGATGAAAGCCATGCAATATTCCACCGTCATGCCACAGGTCCGTTCTAGGAAAGCATGTCCAAACATCAATCCCCTTTCCAGCATTTAGTGCTCCGGTCATGTTCAGGAATACCATGCCGTGTTGCATATATCCGTACTTTACGTTGCCATGTAGTGTGCTGGGCATTTCATCTGAGCACCCTCTGCTGCATCCTGTCAATTGGTTCCAAAGTTGACAAACTTCCAAAATCCTGTCATACAATCAAGGAGTCGTCTTCCAGCTCCAGTCGACCAACTGGATGATAATTGAACCAAGCGGGATTGGTGATATAATGGTCACGTCGTATCACCGAGTTGCTCGTATGAAACCATATCATCAAAGGGGTTTGGCGAAGATCCTCGATTCACTCGAATTCCCGCCGCATGCTCGCTTGCAATGAAAGCTTATTCGGAGTCATCCTTACTCTCCTCCGTAAGTTCACCAAGGGCACTGGAAGATGATTTGAAAGACAACGTGCGGGTGCGGTGGTTGTTCATGTTATCTTGGGTGTATTGGGACAGAATCATCATGTTGTTGTAGGGGCTGCCGCTGTCGCGCTTCTTGCCGCAGTTGAGGCTCTAGCTAAACTCGCTGGCGGAAGCTTCGTCCTCAGGGTCGTATTCTTCGTCCATGGAGGAGCACAGTTCACCTGCACCACCAGGCAAAGCGACGTTGCTGCCGGTATCAGCAGGGTCAGCTGTAGGAAAGTTAGTGGCCAGAGTGTCAGCTCCGTTGACGATGGCATGGCCCTGAAGAGCATCGGCGACACAAGAACGGGTGTCAGAAGTCGCGAAGTTGGACAATCGCTTGGCTGTGGACTTAGACAAGCCTTGTTCCTCGGATGCCTTGTTGTGCTTAATGAATGCCATGTCCGCCTTAGCCTTGATGACACGTTTGCCCTTATCCATGAGGAGGTCACTGTCGCTGTAGTCTCCATGATAAGAGACAATCTTCTCGGCGGCCTGTGTGGCGGCAGTGGCAGTATTGTTGGCAGTTATAGTATGCTGACCTCTGAAACTGATAACATATTTTTCAAAGACCTCCGATGGCATATCCAGAAGTGAGCTTGTCTCACTTAGAGACTCATACATGCTGGTAGTATCGCTGCTAGAGGCTTTGATATTATCGTGGTCTGCGATAGTGGCGGCATCGCTAGCGTGAGCATCAGCCTTAGGCATACTGGTGGCAATAGCGTTTGCCTCTTTGGCAAGGCCAGTGGCTTTGGCACAGGCATTGACTTCGACTTCCGCGGTGGCAGTGTCAATGCTGGGCTTGGAGTTGAGGCCGATGTAACCTCTGGTGAAGGGCTTCTCCGAGTCGGGGGGGACATAGACATTCGGTTGCAGCAGCGGAAGCTGGGCCTCGGAACCAGGCTCCTGCTCCGTCTCCATGCGAGTAGCTGTCTGATGCGACATCGATGCGTCCTCTTGCTCCTCTGCGAGCTTCTCTAAAATGGTCCTTGCATACGGAGTCAGACTGTGGTTGTACTCTTCCTCGTCGTCCTCAAGATTGAAGGTATGGTCAACCACAGATTCGAAGGTGTTGTTGCCCTGGTTGCTGTTCGTGCGCTCTTTCTTGGCGTAATTGGCGGCGGCAATACGGCTCTGCACGATGGCGGGTACAATCACATCATACCATTGGTGCTTTATGTGCGCATCACTGTAGTCCCAGCCCTCCTCTTTCATTCCATGTATAACAGCATCCCAGTCCTTGATGGTATTACCATTGAACTGGCCAACTTGCCATGCGAAGACCATCAAATGTTCGTTGGCTCTTGGGCAAAGTCGATCGTACAACGGCTGCACAGTCTCCTTGGCTTGACTCGACATGCTGTTGGTATTGCTGCCAATTGCCGAGTAGAGAAGTCTGCTTATATTAGGTCAGTATTGCTTTCATCTCACCATTATATTGGACAAACCAAGCTGTATGCTCATGGGGCTGCAGCAACGGCTCACTCGGGGCGGATTTGGGAAGTAAAAACAAGGCAATTTCAGTGACACAGCCGTCAATTGTTAAGCATACATATGGATAAAAGGATGCGACTGCTCGTTCTGATGACATACCCTTGATGAAAGTTGGTAGATGAATACAAAAGCGGCAACCAGTCAAGTGCTGTATTGGTGTTTACGGAAGTAGAGGTAATCCAGGAACCTCTTCGATGTCCGTCTGTGTTGGATAAGTCGATAAGGCCGAATTGCCAGCTTCAAAGAAGACTCTAAATATCAGATCAGAGATTATCGAAACGTCAGTATGTGCCAAGGTCATAGACGTAGGTGTGGACGAAATAGAAAGGAAGAAGCTGAAAGTAAACCAGGGCGCCGTGATGCACAAAGCGGTTGATAATATTAAGGCGAGAGGGGATGGGAACTGTCGTAGAATCACTGAGGATCGTGTAGGTTGGGACGAGATGACTCCAGGATATTGAAAGTTTTATCCTTGGTGCGTGACTAGAATGTGAAGGGTGTGGCAATCGGGCATAGGTTGCTGGTACATGGACTTTGATACATCGACTACGGTCGTGGCGACGATAAGATAAGAGGTCGAGGGTATTGCCGTAGCTGTCTGGACTGCGACGATAAGGGAATGAAGGGCAGAGGTATGGATTTACTGATAACAGGATCCTTCAGGTGCTTATCGATGCGTCTGGTGGCAGTGAGAAGGATGGAAAGGCGGTACGATAGGAAAGGTGCGGCAAAGGACGGACGAACATACGAAGGGGACAATTACGTAGAAATAACGGAACTACGGGGAACACCAGTATGATTTTGTTTCAGGTAGGGTGTGAAGAGGGGTGAAGGGATATCCAGCCACTGCACTGAAGATGATGGTGCCGCGTGAATGTCAAGATGAGTGCTGGTGGGCAGGAAAAGGGAACGTATTCTTGGGTGAGGGAGCAAGAACAAAGATCCAGCTGGGGTGGATACATACCAATAGCACTCGAGATGTAGACTGTCTCTGCCTGGATGCTTTCAGGAAATCGATTAATCTAAAGGCCGTAAAGTTTGCAGGATGTGTATTGGTCCAATGTGATGATTGAAGAGAGCAAATCTCGAATGTTGTGGAAAGAATAAGCTTGAAGGTTGTGTGTGAGATTGTGGGAGACGACAAAAAGTGCAGTCTGGATATTGAACCAAATCTCAAATGGTGCGTACATGACCTAGTAACGAATAGGTAGAGCATCTTCGATGGACGCCCAGTAAATATGTATCTTTAGGACACTTGTCTAACCATAGCCTAAGTTCCTATTATTCGGCTTAGGGGTGTTGGGGGTAACCAATGCATACCTCAAACACTCGGACCACATCCTGAGAGATAGTCAGGTGTTCTGTATTAATGTATTTAGTCTTCTCTATTTAGTAAAGGGCCTGCCTCTCTGGAATTCAAGCTTGAGTAGCTATCTGGACTGCTTGGCCGGTGACCAGTTCTGAAGCCGCAGCCAAATCGCTAGCCTCGAATCCTCGATATTGCAGACTGCACCTCAGCAGTTCGTCTTCTAGACGCGTTAATTCTTGAGGTTCCAACCACTTCCCCATCCAATCCAACCCGTCTCTTGGGGACCCCTTAGCATGATAAGTTTTATTCCTGCCATCAGTTGGGCGATGTTCAGATCACCTGAATGCGTCCACCCCCCATCCGCATATAGCGCGTTGCCGGCAGCTGTACCGCATAGCTGTCCACTGAAGGTGAACACCATGTAAGCAGCATTACCAAGAGTTTATGCCTTCGAGTTAATATTTGTAAATGCCATTCGGTTGGCTACAATGACCACGTCCATCCCGAGATCACCTAGAAATGCCCAGATAATGGGAACTTCCAAAGAGGAGTTCCCTGCGAAGGTACCTGGGCATATACCTACGAGGCCGGCGATATGAGCAACAAGCAAGGAGCCTGGTGGTTGAATGCGAGAAGGAACCGCCAGATCAGCGGGTTCAGGAGTACCGGCGAGATACCAATGGGCCCATAGAGGCCGGTTGCGAGGGAGTTCATATGGAATACATCAGTCAGCTAGAGCGTCAGTGTCATCCAGAAAGAAGTGGACACCCCCGTGATCAGAACAGCAATCAAGTAGGCTTGCATTAGGGCCAGGTGAAAGAAAGGCACCTTCGGGATCTTCAAGAATATGGCAAGATAAGAGGCCCTCGGTCTTAAAATAAGATAGGCAGGCATGAGAAAAGACAGGAGGACACAAAGAAGGACTCAATGACTAAATGGCATCCGATATATGGTTCTGTACGTGGTATACTCCGTTACAATACCAGACAAGAGCCAGGCGACGAGGATCCCGAAGACGAGCCCACTCATCACGATGGGTATTATGGTAGCTCGATGTTTAGAAACATCGAAGAAGACGACTACGTGTTCAAAGAGCCACTTCGGGATTCAAGACTATGTTTAACTTAATGGAATACGTCGCTTGCTAGCATGGATGTTGCAAAGATTAGGGACAAGCTGAACGGCCACCGGCTCACGATATTGCCTAAAGGAATGATGAAGAGGAAGAACCGGCAGCGTACCCATCCAACGAAAACCGCCGGTCCGAGACCCCCAATTCATCTGCGAGGGTGTTTAAGGATAGGGTGAATGTAGTGCAGGTTTGCAACGCTGAACTCGGCCGTCTAGTAGTGAGAGTTAACTAAAAGACTCACTCTTTGCAGGTATGAGAGAGAGAGAGGGAGAGAGGGGGGGGGGGGGGGGGGGGGTCACAAAGGGACAAGGACGAAAATCGCACACACCAACTGAAAGAGATTATCCATGTCAAATCGTAATGGGCTTCAGGGTCCCGTCTTACCCACGGCGGCATCCATGGCGACCAACCCGGCGTAGTGGCCAAGACTCGACAGTCTCGACTCTCTTACGAAGCCATGTAAGGGCGGTTACGTAGAGGTATATATAGGCTACCATGGCTTAAATTATTAACCTATCATTTATACTCCTAAACTTATGGCCCTTAGTGATTTAACATCTCCTGCTTATAGGTTTACGAATTAATATAGCGTTATTAATTTCTTTAACCTTAACTTGTTAAAATTAAATAATTAAAAGTAAAAGTTATAATAAGTTTATATTTTCGAGTTTTTATAAAATAATAACGAGTTAAATTTAGTTTTTATTAAACTTATTAACAATTAATAATTAATTAAAATATATTAAGCTTTATTTTATTTTATTTAATATATTAAAGTTTATTTATTTTTATAAAATTTAAAGGTTATTATATTCTTTATAAGTATTTTAAACTTATATATTTATATATTATTAAAATAAGGATTTTAATAATTATTATAAGATTTAAATAATAAAGAAATTTTAATTATATAAAAAAAGTAAAAATATATAAGGGTTTTATTAAAGTTATTATATATAAATAAGTTTATATATACGATTTTTTATAACTTTATTTATTATATTATAATTATTAAAAAATAATAAGTACTTATATTTATATTAAATAAGCCGTTATAAGTATTAAGTTTATAAAAAGTTATAAAATGTTTTAAATAAAGAAATAAGTTTTTTTATTTTTAATAGCTGTTTTATTTTAAGCTTAATGTGTTTTACTTAAAAGTAAAACTTTTATAATTATATAATTACGTTATTATATAATTTAAAAGATATTAAAATCTTTTATAATTAATAAGAATTTATTTATTTTTTAATTAATTTTTAAATTACGAATTATATTAATAGCTAATAATTTATATATAACATAAGGCAAATGCGGTTAAATGAAGTAAATAAAATGATAATGATTCTAAGTGGAAAACTAAAGGAGACAAAGTTTTTAGTATATACCTATAAGGTATATAGACCTTATTAATTAAGGGCTGATTAAGGTTTAAACTTTAGGGCCCGTATTATCTGTTCCCCCTTAAAAAGGCCAGCGACCCGCGGCTTAAAATCCCCGAAAAGAAAAACAAATAAAAACTTAATTCCCAAAAAAAATAAACGAAATTCTTTTTTTTTTATCGCTATGTTTTATTTTCGTTATTTCATTTATCGTCCGATTTTTAATTTTCCAGTAAATATGTTGGGATTGCCTTATTGGTATGTCCCTTATCGATCGATGGTTTTTTCTTGATTTGTTTTTTCGGAATAGCGATAGCGATTCGGTTAATCGCTTGTTACGTAGCAGCCCCATAGCTGGTGAACAGACCTCACACCCACTCCAGCTATGGCTACGTCATCCTACTTTACCCCTCATATATGCCAATAGCTTGCAGAGTTAGCACCTCCGCAGCTACAGATCTTTTGACATACCTTACTATGTATGTTATGGGACCAGTGGCTCAGTTGCTTCTTTGCAACAAATGGTAGCATTTCCCATAGGTCCTGGATGCCTCCAGGTGCTTGTGGTTCGGTCCCTCGACCGAGCGCGGCTTTACAGCGTGAAGAGCCCGGATAGTCAGGTGCCGTCCATTATATAAGCGACCCCTATCGTGGCCGTACGTTACAATAGCGGAACGTCAGTTAGGCATAGCAGCACTTACAGCTACTCCTTACTTTAGGTAGGAAGCCAGCTGGGAGATTTCCGACCGAGGACGGTACGTACTATCCTTTCCGTCGGTGGCATATGTTACGTAGCAGCCCCATAGCTGGTGAACAGACCTCATACCCACTCCAGCTATGGCTACGTCATCCTACTTTACCCCTCATATATGCCAATAGCTTGCAGAGTTAGCACCTCCGCAGCTACAGATCTTTTGACATACCTTACTATGTATGTTATGGGACCAGTGGCTCAGTTGCTTCTTTGCAACATCGCTTCGACCAGAATATTTTCGAATTCCTTAATTCGATTTTTTAGTCGAGTTTTGCTTTTCGTAATTATTCCTATTAGTAACGATAAAGTTTCGATTTTGTTTTGGACTATATCGATTAAATCTTTTTAAGTTTTCAATATATTTATGGTAATATTTAAAAGTTCGTATGTTACTTTTTATTCGTTCGTAAGCGTTTTGACGTCGAGAATTAGTTTTTTTAATAGCGTTGTTTTGGGATTAGTACGGTTAAATTCGATATTGGGCTTTTCGGTAGCTTTTTCGTCGTCGGTAACTTTTCCGATTAAATTAACATATTTACGGAATTTTAGTTTTTTTTTTAAAGGATTCCGTATAAAAAATACGGAATTATTATTTGCGATTACGCATTATCGTTTAAATAAATATTTTGTTAAATCCGCTTCGTTTATAAAGGGATTAAGTTTATTAATTTCGGACTGCTTTCATAAGGGCGTAACTATTTCGGGATTTAAAGTTTTCGGTTTTGGTTTAAAAGCAAAAGTATTTGCTTCGGTTTTTTCCGGGCGTAATTCGGGCTTTAGCTAGGGAATAACGGGGATTTTAGGCTTTGGTTCGGAAGTAATAGCCTTTTTTGGCTTTGGTTTATAAGTAATAACCGGATTTTCCGAATTTGAATCGGAAATAACAATCGGACTTTCCGGCTTTGGTTCGGAAGTAATAACTGGATTTTTAAGCTTCGAAAAAGCAATAACCTCGGAATCGATAAGTTATGGCTTAAATAATGGTTTTTTAATTTAAATCTTTGAATCGGCAATTGAATTGCTTTTATTGGCCTTAGCTTTTCGAGTTTTTATTAGATTTTTTATTCGCATTATTTTGGCAATTGCGCTTTGCTTTTTGCCCATAATGTTGAAATAGTTTTTCCAAAATTTAGGCACGATTTTGGATTTTGTAACGTATTAAATTAAACCGCAAAATTAAATTTAATACTTAATTTGTTTCGAATAAAAATCGAATTTCGCTTAGTTATTTCCGTAAATTCTTATCGCTTTTAAAAGTTTTAATTAAAGCAGCTAAATAGTTTGTATTAACTTAAAAGGATTATAATCGGAGTTTATACGAAAGTCCTAAATGTTTTTTAAGATTTTGGTTAAAATACCGTACGAAATGGATTCGGAAATCTTTATATTAGGCCGAATTTTCGCATATCAATTAACGACTTTAATTGGATCGCCGATTCGAAAAGGGAAATTCTTAAGAACCTCGAATTATTATTTTTTAGCGGTATTGGCTGTTTTCGTTATTTCCGAATTTTCTTTGCTAATAATGGCATTTATATGTTAACGTTTATTTTTTTTATTTATGGAATCCTTAAATTTTAAATTGTTACCGAAAATTGCTTTTTTAATTTTTTCCCGTTAAGTTATGTTTATACGTAAATTTTTATTTAAGTTTATATTAATTTAAAGCTTTCGTTTATATTCGAACGTTGCTTTTGAAATGGTTTTGAAAATTTGCTGTTATTATTTCTTATTTCCGGCTATAATATCGAAAGGTCGATATAAAAATGGAAAGTTTATAAGTTAATAAAGCAAAAAAAAATAATTTAAGAAATACACAGAAAGAATAAACTAAGAAACATACGGATTAAAATTTTAAAACAAAAAAGCCCGTAATCGGGAAACCGCCAAGATTCGGTAATTATGTAATTGCAAATGGCAATTACGTCGGTTTTTTTAATAGGAAGGTTTCTTTAAAAGGCAATCGTACCTTTATATTTATACGTAAAATTACGTTAATAAGTTTCCAATTTTTTTAATCGTTCGTAGGAATTTAAGGATCGAGTATGTTCGTTTTTTTAATTTTAAGTTCGTTTATAATAAAGGGCTTTCGTTTGTTGTATTTATCGACTAATTGGCTAGCGTTTTTCATAAGTGCCAATTGCGGATATTATTCGTCGTTTTTTGCGTCGAATTCTTTTTAACGGACGAAATATTTAAGGCTGGAACGTTAATTTATACGTAAGATTTTTTTATTAATTAATTTTTTAATTTCGAAAAATATTCATTTTTCGTTATTACCTTTTACGAAGATTTTATTTGGTTATGATTTACGTCGATTCTAAGGATTTTTAATTTATAGCGTCGGATATAAATATACGACCGATATAACCTTATGTATTTTCCAAATATAAGAAAAGTTCAATTTATAAGCCAATTCGTCGATTTTGGTAATTACGATAAACGGGCCGGCTTTTTATAGGAAGAATTTTCGATTCGGGTTTTTGGGCAAGTAATAACCGTAATAAAGTTTTAAGTATACTTTTTATTCGATTTAGAACTATATGGGGTTTTTTTTAAAGTCGTAACGAATTTTGGCATTTAATGCGGCGAAGTTAATGGCTAGTTGGGCTTTTTTTTTAATAAAGCTTTCGGTAAATCTTAAAGTTAATAGCATTTTTGGGTACTTTTAATATTAATATGGAGGTTTTTGGTTTAAAATTATAAACGATTTTATTTAATAAGCGTTTTAATATAAAATGTTTGAAATTATTTAAATTGTATTATAATGCGGATAAAATCTTATTTTAGGATATATTAAAGATAATTATATAATAACGTAACGCAATTTTAATATTTTAGATTTTTTTTTTAAAAAGTCCGTTCGTTTGCGGGTAATATATTATAAATATTGCTAATTTTATTTCGTTATAAGCGAATATTGCTTGCTAAATATCGTTAATGAATTTGGGGTTTTTATTATTTATTGCGCATATAGGCATGCCTTAATTTAAAAGTTAAAGAGCCTTTATAATTAGGCCTTTTTAAATTTCCGTTATATATATAATATAGCCTAATATTATGATACCTTTTTTGCTAAACTTATAGGTTATCGTTAAAGCCGCGTCGAATTTATCGAAGCCGTCGATTCTTTATATCGAATTTTTTAAAGGGATTTTTTTTTAAATTAATTATAAAATTCCAAGTAATAGTATGGAATGGTTATGAAAGAGATTTTATGGGTATGGCCTTATTTAGTTTTTTTTGCCGGTTTATAAAATTTTGCAAATACGATGGGCATTGTTTAATATAATGCCAAAGCTTTTTGATAAGTCCGGATATCGCTAAATGGATAAGATTATAAGCTATTCGGTTTATATCGAAATGGTATTTCTTGTTGTATATTAATTTAAAAACATTTTGGACGTACGATTTTGGGATATATAATTTTTTTGCTTTTATTCGATCGACGTTATATAAAAGTCCGTCGTCGTTTAGTTGGAAACGGAAATGGCGCAGGGAGAAGTTTTTAAATATTCGATATTTTAATTTTTTTAGGATTTTTAATTATTTTTGGTTTTCCTTATATCCGGATAAAATCTTATGTCGGAAATTAGGGTTTATATATATTTCGGTATAAATTATATAATCATAATCCTATTTTGGGATTATTAAATAACCGAAGTTATTTAATATATTATTTAGTTAATTTTTCGTCGGTTCGTTTTTTTCGTTAGTATTTTCGGATATGGGCTATATAAAAAGCCTTAATAACGTATTTAAAACCAGATTTATGCGATTTGAAATATATCGAATATCGAGTTTAAATTGAAACAAATAAGTCGAAGTTATTAATAGTTTCGGATTAAGTTTAATTAAATCTTAAGAATTTAAATTGGTTTGGTTTACGATTTTTCGTATAGCCTTATGGTTAATTAATATTATTATAAGGAATTAAATTAATTGGATACGGATTTATAAATTCTTATAAACCCATACGAAACAAGCGATTTCGAATTCCGTAGCATGGTATTTCTTTTCGGCTTTAGTAAATATTTTGCTTATAAATATAATTGGTTCGATATTATTAATGGAAATATTATAATTATTTTAATTATTTTTTCCGTAAAAAATTATCGTATCGAATTCTTTTTTTTTTTGCTACGTCGAATTTAATAAATACGATTCTTAACGGATTTTAATAAACGAAATATATTAATTTATATAAATCGTTTTATAAAATTTAAAAGCTGCGTTTTTCGTTTTTTAATGGTTTAAAGCGTCGTTTTAATGTTTATTAATAGCGGATAATAAATATAAAGGGAATTTTTTATTCCTTTTTTTTTCGATTAACATGTTCGTTTTTCTTTATTATAAAAGAATTAACTTTTATTAATATCATAATATAAATTTTTTTAAGAATCCTGTTATGTTAATGTATTTTTTTAAAGCGTTAAGGTTTAAGGGGCATTTTAGTTTTTTAATGGCGGCTAGGCGATTTTTCGTAATTAATATACCGAAATTATCCATTAAAAATCTTAATAATATAACGGCGGAATATCCGAAAAACGATTTCTTTGGGTTTAAAGTAAGATTTAATTTTTCGAATATATTTAGTATTTTATGTAAATGCTTAACGTATTTTTCTGTTATATTGCTTATAATAATTACGTCGTTAATAAAAGCATCGGCGAAGTTTTGAAATAAACGGAATCGCTTATTTATAAATCGTTAAGTATAACTGGAATTGTTA
Organism: Diatrype stigma; assembly: GCA_022225965.2. Lineage (NCBI taxonomy): Eukaryota > Fungi > Ascomycota > Sordariomycetes > Xylariales > Diatrypaceae > Diatrype > Diatrype stigma. The sequence continues at coordinate 539,871 of JAKJXP020000020.1, read as the reverse complement.
CAAAATTTTATAATAATAACGTTGGAAATTTCGAATCCTCGTAATAATATGATTATTATGTAATTTTTATGGCCGGATTAAACTAGCAGTTAATGGAAAAGATTTAAGGCATTTATAACGGATAAATATTGCTTTATTATTATTGTATTAATTATATTATTTTAAAAAAATAAAAAATACGTATTTGGTACGATTATTTTATTAATCGGTTGCATATTAATTATTACGCGGCTTTTTTATTATATTAAAGTTCCATTTGCATTTTTAAAAATACGTTTTTTGGGGCTAACTTTATTGGGCATAAACTTTTTCGATTTTTTGGTATTTCTATATAACGAATAAGAAATACGTTATAAGCGTCGGAAATGGCCAGTTTTCGATTTTTCCTTTAAATCGTAAGGGATTTATGATTTCGTTTACGAAAGCCTAATTTTCGAGATTTAAAAAATAAGGCCTTAAAGTTTTTATTTAACGTTGCCATTTTTTAACGAAATCGATTCGCATTTTCTTTTTATTAAGTAAATCCAAGATTTTTTTTTTTTTTTAAAGAATAAAAGTTTTTATATAATTCTTAATAGCATTCGTTAAAGTAGGTTTTTTGTTATATATATGGATTTCGTAACGGCTTTCGATTTCGGGCAATTCGGTAAGCCGGAATATTCCTAATAACGGTAAACCTTTATTAAATTTTTTGCGATTATTACGCGTAACTTTTTATACGTTTTTTGGTATTGCTTTTTTTAATATAAAAGCTTTTAATATTTCGTTAATAATACCGAATTTATCGAATAATTAAAAATTCGATTCGTTAAATTCGTTAAGGTCCGGATTATCGGTATTAACGGCGGCGGCTGTTTATACCATAAATGCCTTTTTTTAGTTGGTTATGATATATCCGTCGTAATCGTAATCGGTAATATAATCGACTTTTGTTTTTCGGCGAATTTTAATCGGCGAATCGCTAGTATTTATATACGTTACGGCTTTTATAGCGTTAGCATTTGAAATTAAATTAAGCATATCATTTAAAATCGTATGAAAAGCAAAATTTTTAAGTATTTCGTTTTTTGGTATATTCGATAAATTATGGTATAAAATAAATATATAAGCCAACGTTTTAAAAGAAATGATAAAGTTTTTATGCGTTATTACGCGCTTACGTAAAAAAGTTTTTTTTCGTTAAATCGTTATGGGTATTTCGAGATTTTAATATGACGTAATGGTAATTATTTTGCGGGAATAATTAAAAACGAATCCATAATTATATAAAAAATCATTTTTAATAAAGAAATTTGGGGCCAATTTTTTTATAATTCATGCCGTAATTATAACGATTCCGGTTTTCGTTATATCATATAAGGTTCCCGGTAAATAAAGGTTAAACGTTATACGTTTTTTAAGCAAAATTCGATCTTCGATTTTTTTTATATAAATCCCGTTATAAATAAATAAGGCAGTATTTGGAATATATTGTTTTAATTATTTGCGGTTAATTAATACGTTTAAATATCCCGAATCGAAATAAACTGTCGTTATATTTCGGAAATTTTTAAAATGCATATATATAATATAATATGTATATTTATTTAATATTGGGCCTTTTAATTCGCGATTAAAGGATTTTGCATTTATAAAATCGAACATATTATTAGTTATAAACGCATTAATGTCGTTCGGTTTTATTTAAGGGTTTTGCGAAACGTTTTAAGTAATATCGTTATATTTACGATACCGTTAAATAATAATATATACGAAAAATTCGGAACGAAAGTTAAATTTGGCCTTATAGTTTTAATATATTAATGTTTTAAATGTTATTTTGCTTTAATTTTTAATATGTCGTTTTTAGGCGGTACGTTATTTAAAGTTCGATTTATTAAAGCCGTTATGGTTATTATATTATTGCATCGAAAAGTAATTTAAAGCAGTTTTATTTTCGGCAATATTTTCGTATAACTTTTTCTTATCCTTAGAAATAAATTTTTTAATTATAAAATAACCTTTATTTTTTAGCCTAGTTATATAAATATTAATATTTAAATTATTAGCTTTTAAAAAAACCTCGTTTTTAATGCCGTACCAAGAATTTCCGGATTTTTTAGGCTTAATTTATTTCTGTTAACGACGGATATAAAAACGGAAGGACTTGCGAAAACGGTAACCGTTTTTTCCGTTACGGAATCCGTAATTACGATTATTACGGCTTTTATAATTACCGGATTTATATTCGTTATTATTATAATTTTTGCCATTATTTTTATTTTTGTTTTTGTTTTTATTTTTGTTTTTATTACGATTAAATTAAAAACCGTTACGACCATTATAGCGATTTTTATTTTTTTAATATCCGGAATTGTTCGCAACAGTACCGTTAAAATTAAAATTTAAAGCAGAATTAACAGTACCGTTAGCCAGGAATTTTTGGGCCATATTTATAAAAGCGGCGCTAAGTAATTTCTGGCTTTATTTATTTACGGGTTATTTTTTAAATATAAAAGCCTTATTAATAAAGTTTATTTTTAAAGCATAAGGATTAATTTTCGGATTAACAAAACCTGAAATAATAAGTTTATAACTTATCGTTTTTTTTTTATATAAGTTATAAACTTATTTATTTTAATATTAGGTTTTGGCTTAATAATATAAATTCTTAATTAGGAATGTAATAAATTTTATATTTATAACATTTATTAACCGGATCGTATTAATTCGGTAGCTTTATAGGCTTTTATAATTTTCATTATTTATAAAGTAATTAAGATTTCTTAACGATAAGAATTTTCGGTAAACTTTAATTCCGCATTATTAAAATATTCGAAAGCCTAAACCGGATCCGGTCGGAATTTATTAATAATCTTAGCTAACGCCATATTAATATTGTTATGCATAATTTATTTAAAAATAGGGTTTAATTGGGCGGTATATTAAAGCTAAATATCGTTACGAAGCAATTAAAGGAAATTCGTTTCGATAATTTCCTTTTTGGCCTGATTTTTTGCGGTTTCTTTAATCGATTTTTCGAATAAATATACGTTACGTTAATAAACGTTAATGCCGATTATAGCAAATTTTTTAATGTTATAAGAAATATTAAAATTAAGATGAAAATAGCCGATATTTTGGATTTTCTAGCCATAAGTAAAGCGTTTGGAAGTTTAATTTTCGGTAATACCCTTAATTAATTTTCCGAGCTGTCCAGATATTAAGGCGGCAGCAATGGTAACGCCCATTTTTGCGGTACGTTAAATAGCATCCTAATTAAGGCCTAAATTAACGGATTGGTTTTTTTCGTTACCGGCAAAAAAGGCATTACTTTTAAATCCTTTAGTTTCGGAATTTCTTAAATTTTGGGCGAACATTTTTAATCTTAAGGATCGGAACGGACTGGAATTTGGGGATTTTTGTAATGGAATTTCCTTAAATGGAATATGGTTTTGGAATCCGCTTAGGAAAAAGGTTTATATTCGTTAATTTAACGGAAGCAAATTCTTGGAATTCGCAAAAGCGTCGATAATCGATTTAAGATTTTTTTGTTTTATTTTACGAAATTCCTTATCGAATTAAGGGGAAACGTTATTATTTTTAAATTTATTAAATACTTTATTAAAAAACGACTTGTCGATAATACGTTTAAACCGAAGGGTTTTACGGGGAATTCGGTTCTGAATTAATGGATTTTAAGGAGTTTTGGATAATAATTGTAAAGGTTTTGATTAAGAATTGCTTTGGTATATTCGGGTTTATACGGTAACTTAGGACTTTTTAAAAAGAAATAAACTTTAAAACGGGCGGCGAAGCATAGGGTTTTTGTTTAATCGGTTTATAAGTAATAAGGGCAATTTTATTAATAATTGCCTTAAAGGAAAAATTAATAGCTTAAGTATAAATACGGCTTATAATTGTTTAATATAATTTTTGGAATATATATTAAGGTTCGAAAAATCCTATAAAAAGGAATTTAAAAATGGGATTAAAGGGTTTTTTAATAGCTATTGTTTATTCTGGAAATATACGTTAGGGTTTAAGGAATTTTTTTAACCAATATCGTTTGGATTTAAATGTAAAATTAAGGGATTTTTTAATAGCTTTTGGAAGTTTTTAAGGTCTTGGGGTTTAAAGTTTAAATTAAACTTTTGGCTATTATAAAAAGGCGAATTAAGGTTTTTCGTATTTCCGATATTCGGAATAACGAAAGCGTAAAAATTCAAACCGAAAGAAAAAAAAAAAATTAAAGCTTAACGTTTGAATTCGGGTTTATTTTGGGTTTATAATTTAAACGTTAAGATAATATTAAGGATTTGGGTTTTAAGAGTTTGCCGTAAGCCGTTTAGATTCGCGTATAAAATAGGTATTCCGGTATTCAGGATTAATGAAGTTATAAAATATAGCTAAACGATTTTAAATCAAGTTATTAAGGTTTTTTATTTAACGGACGTTTGGGTTTTTGGTAATATATTCGTATATTTAATAATATAATTTATATTGGCCGTAATTAATATTAAGCGTTAGTCGAATGTTTTTTATAAAAAGGTTTTAAATGAAATGCGTTATAATTAAAGAACGGAAAGTTTTACGATATTATAATATAACTTTAGGAAATACGAAAAAGGATAGCAAATAAGATCTTAAATGGTAGAATTTTTAATATTGGTAATTAACGTATTAAAGTTATTAAAGTAATAATTAAATATCGAAGTATTTTCGGACGAAAAATTTCGTATAATATACTTTAAGTAATCCAATTTTTCGAGAATTTATATAGCAAAGCAAAGAATTAACGGAAAGAAATATATTATAGGTAAAAGGTATTTATACGATAATATAAACTTTTAGGTCCGTAAATTAACGAGGAAATGCTATTAGAATGACATAAAGCAAATGCGGTTAAATGAAATAAATGAAATAATAATAATTCTAAGTGAAAGATTAAAGGAGACAGAGTTTTTAATACATACCTATAAGGTGTATAAACCCTGCTAATTAAGAGCTAATTAAGGTCTAAACTTTAAGGCCCGTATTAATATATTTTAAATATAAAGCTTTTTTTTATATAAAAAGTGTTATTTTTTATAAGAATTAGTTATAAATATATTATATTAATTATAAAGAAATTAAATAATAAATAATAACTCGTAAGCATAAAGATAATAATATAAGAGCGTATAATACTATATAAGAATAAGACGCATTTAGTAGTAACTAATCGAATTTCATTAATTCATTTGTTCGTAGCGATCTTTTATGCGAACGTGCTAATATATCCATCCGTGCTCTACCATACAGCCGTGGTATCTCTGCTAGGCTATCTCGCATGATAACGCAACTGCCTGCCAATATAACGTCCCCCCTGTCCACTGATCTAATACTAAACTAGTATTCACTGTCCAGTTGTCTAGTTGTCCTTGTTTGTTGAGGGGTTCTGGGTTTTGCTAAACTTTTGCTCAACGGCATCGTCGATGGCGCCCTTGGGGTTCGAGGACAGACCCTGCTGGAATGTTAGCGGATACGTCCAGCTTAACAGCGAAGCAAGCCATGGGCAGCTCATAGATGCACACGTACCTTCAGCTGGTCGTTCAGCTTGTTCGTCTTGTCAGGTGCCTGATCGGTGCCTTGGCCGGAGCCAGGCGTATCCTTCAGCTGAGCACCGCTCTGGCTCTCAGGAGGAGGGGATTCGCGACCCTGATCAGCCGGCATTGTGATGTATTAGGAGGTAGAGCGTAGGAGGTAGGTTTGAGGTTTGATTCTTTTGAGAAAACGGGTCAGTTTGAGGTGCTAAGATGCAAGCAGAGGGAGTCGGGAGGTGTAGACTTGAGGGAGACTCACGGCTGTGCGTAGTTGCGAGGTTACCAGTTTAGGACGATGACCGATGTGGGATGGATGCTGGGAGTTGTAGGAGGAAAGAAAGACAAGTGACTGATGAGTAGCTCTGAGAGGGAATTAAATACTAGGCAGGCTACTAGGTAGAATTCGTCACGTACGTAAGAAGGCCAGAGTTCTAAATACCGCTGCAGTGTATTACATACGGTATGTAGAGGTTCTTATGGAGCAGGTGTAGCCAGCGGTGCCGTAATACCACAGTTTGACATCACAATTATCGCAATTGCAACAGTTGATTGGACAATACCCAGCGAGCAGTCCATGCCGTCATATGTCCCTTACACAATGCGAATTATCAGTTGACGTCATAGCTGTAGGCCCATAGCTTACCTTCATACGTCGTATCTATGTACCTAGGTATCTAGCCTATTCAGGTATGTGGGGTTGTATGTACACACTTACCCGGTACCTTAGGTTCGTACATCCAATAGCTGCCGCGCGCCTTGCATCAGCGAAGTGGGGCTATTGACTGTACCTAGGTACCTACGTAGTTACTAGCTACATAGGCTGGTGCAGGTGCTCATACTGATGTCACCTGCAGTCAAGTAACCAGTCAAGCCACAGCACCTCTTTAACACCAGCCACGGGGCGGTTGAGCTGGTAACAGGATGAAATGGATTACGGAAGGGAATACCTTCGTAAAGGCATATACTAGGTAGTAATCTACTGTACTCTGAATAATACAGCTTCACCATTAACTCCTGATAAGAGCAAGGTTGAAGTAGCTTGTCCTGGTTGACAAACAAGAGTATTGACGTGCTGGAAACAGAGAAAGAACAGTCCCGTATGGCAGGATAACCATTCCACTAATGCCTCATGGATACTTCTTCACCCTTAGATAGCACTCACGCCCATTCAGTAAACCCACTGAATAACTCGGTACGAATACCGAATAGGTACATACAGACATATTGGCCATTTCAATGCCGGCAATGTTTACATTCTCCCATATAATATATACTTGTATTTAAATAACTATTCAGATTACATTGACCTAGAACCATGCCCGCCATTAGAATACAGGCCGCACCCCAGCCACAGGTTCCTGAATTGGAGACTCCTAAATTGAAGGGGCTTAGCTACATACATGTACTTGTAAAGTACCATACATTGTCCGTGGTAGTGAACCCCACTTCCCCGCTACAGCAGCAAGGAGGTAAACTTTCAAGTACCAAACTTTTGCATCGTAGCATCCAACCAAACCTTAGTTAGTTAGTGAGCCTGGACACTTTAGTGAGCCTAGACACTTGAGCCACTCAACGGAATTGAGCCTCTTCAGCCCAAGGACCTCAAGACATCAACAACACCAACAACACCAGCAACACCAGCGGCACCAGCGGTACCAAAGGCACAAACGGCCCAAACGGCACCAACGGCACCAACAAGCTCTCGGATTTTCTTCTACACTGGTGTGCCAGTTGGACCGTGCCAGTTGGACCGTGCCAGTTGGACTACGGCTTACCTGCAAACCGTTCGTTCGCAGCCAGAGCTGTCCTACCTAAACAGGAATCGCAAGATCAACCAACACAGCAAGCCTCAAGCTGTTAGATATCTAGGTCATATTCAATCTTCAGCCATCGATACTGTCGTCTGTCTGACCATTTGTCCGTCTGCCTATCCGTCTGTTCGTTCGCTCGCTCGCTCGTGATCCTCGTGACATCAATCGCTCACACATTCCCCAAACCTCCCCTGTCTTCTTTCTTCGATCCAACATGCCTGATCTCAATTCCGTCCCTCCATCTCCCCACATTCTTGCCGCGTCCCGTCGGGCATCGTCCAACCAAAACATCAACAACCCAAACTCCCAACCCCAAGCGCCGCCACCTTCGTCATCTCTCGACTCGTCTTCATCGATCAACATACTCCCCTCCAACCAACAAACAGTCAATCAGGGGCTGTCCGCCGCCGCCGCCTCGCTTCCCTCCCCACCGATACCACCGACCTCCGGCATGGCCCCGCCTCAGGTGGTCCCAGGACAGGACAACACAGGCGTCGGAACAGGCCCGGGGCCTCTACGGCATCCGCGGCCCTTGACCGCTGCTGAGTTGCACTCGCAGCTCGAGCAGGAGCAGGAGCTTCTGGTGCGTTACGCTTCCATGTTTTGTTCTTCCATGGCATACACGTATGCATACTATATAATCGATAGTGGGGCAATCTTGAAATCGAAAATTGTTCCTGTCCGTACGAAGTAGTCAGTAGTCGGGAGTGTATCATGTAATATGAATAAGAGAAAGACGAGAGGGAGAGAAGAAGAACAAAGTCCAAGACATACCTAACGTTGCTTGCTGCTCTACATAGGTAAACCGCCTCACACGCGACCTCACGATCCTACGCGCCGCCCAGAACTCCTCCGTCGTTTCCAATGCATCGTCAGCGAGCACATCTACGACAGCAGCCGACCAGCCACCCCACTCATCCTCCTTCACCGATACTCATCTGATGTCCGGGCCGGGGTTCCCCATTCCCGGCACGGGTACAGGACCGGGCACGAGCCGGCGCCATCATCGCACGAGCTCGAGCGCCAGCGCCCGCAGCCAAACGCAACAACAATCTGCTGGGGGTAGTGCCTCGTCCTTCGGGGCGACCTCGGCGCCCATCTCGATCCCGCAGTCGCACCACTCGGGGAGCGCAGCCTCCGTGCTCGAGGCGGCCCGCAACCCGCGCGGTATTAGCATGAGTCGCCAAAACAGCACTGCATCGATTTCGGCCTCGGCGTCGTATCGCCGCGGCGGCAGCCGCAGCCGGAACCACTCACCGCAGCCGGGATCCTCGTATGGACAGCACGGGTATGGGTCGTACCACGGAACAGGCGAGCATGGCGGCAGCGGGTACTTCCCACCACGGAGCAGCGGACCCCTTCACCAGCACCAGCACCAGCAGCAGAACTACCCCTACTACCAGCACCAGCAACAACCCTCATCCAGCGTCACGAGCACAAGCACGACAGCCGCTGCTGCCGCGACGCCTGGGTCGGAGCTCTCACCAGGCCTCGTCCCCGCTACGCTCCGGTACGAGGAGACTGCGCACTACCGCGCGGAGCTCGAGGCAGCGAAGCGCGATAACGAGGCCTTGAAGCGCCGGATCAAGGAGCTCGAGAAGCTCGTGCGGGGTGAACAGCAGCGCAAGGAGAGCTGTGGCAATGGCGGCGGTGGCGATGCAGCAACAACGACAGCAACGACAGCAACCATTGGTCAAGGAACAGGGGCTGCTACATCGGGGCTGCCACCGGGACGGAGCCGCAGTACGAGCGTCAGCACCACCGCCAGCGCCAGCGTGAGCGGTGCAGCCGGCATCGGTGGTAATGGCGGTGGCGGCGGGACAGGTATCGCGAGTAACAGGAGAGCCGGAGTCGAGCGCGGCACCAGCACCACCAGCTTCGTCAGCAGCGTCGCCGTTGGCGTCTCGGACGAGGAGGTCCGTGTCGGGGAGAGCGCCGCAAACACCGCGGGGCTGAGGGGCACCGGCAGGGGCAGTGGCGGAGCCGAGGGCCCGGGAGCGGCTTCTCAGGCGCAAGCGCAGACATAGGCTCTATTTTCCTAGACGTAACCGGAAGCTAGGGCTTTCAGGGGAAGCTGAACAAGAATGGGGATAGAGTTGGGTGTGTTCATGGTTTACTACCGAATCAAGTCAAACCGACCAAACGTTGGGGTGGTGGATGGAGCATAGAAGAGAAGGACCTAGGTCTACAGATAGACGGATGGACGGGATACGAGTCGCTTTCATGCGGACCAATCGACAGCGAAGTTGTCAATTACGTCGAGACACAGCCTGCCCTATTATATTCTCTCCTCTGCATACCTGCTGGTTGGTCTGTCCTTGTAGAAGTCAAGTTTGCCTGATTCTTACCTCTCGAGTGAGCAGTCAAGCCTTTGTCGTCGCTATGCAGTATGCATTGTCCCCATTTTCTCAGTAAAAATGGATCTGAATCGAATTGTTCGAAACAATCAGCTTCGTGAGACTGGAAGAGGACTCGGAAAAAGAAAGGCAAAGTCAACAAAGCCAACGTCATTTGGGTAGATTTGATGTCCTCCACACGAGCCGCAATGCTTTCGCCAGCACGTTCGAAATTGATATTACATAGAACTTTAGTACAATTGACCTCTTGTATATGCGCAAAAAGAATAAAACAGAAAGAAAAAGTAAAAAAAGAACCCCCCCCCCCCCCAAAAAAAAAGACAGCTTGCAGATCTTTCCAACCCGCCCAGATCCAGTTCGGGAAACATGTTGTCGTTTCAGACCATGAATGGAGAGATTCCACCATTCCGAGTGTTCCACTAAGATTCCAGGAGTTCTCTCTTCCAGTACCTATGGTTTGATGCCGTAGAGTTCCGGTGAGAATTTTACAACATATCCTCATGCCAACATGATGAAATTGACGGTTGATTACATAGTAGCTATGGTACAGTAGGCTAAGAAACCTATGAGACGGTGCTCGTAAGTAGGTAGGTACCTAATGATCATTTCTCAGACGTAAGTACCTGGGTGGATGCTGAACCTGCATCGGATAGTAAGGTAATCACACACAATTTCGATCTGGCAAGCGTACACATGGCTGTGATGACCATCAACATTTTATTCCGTAGACGAACAAGTACTCTAAATTGCCTAGCTGAAGGCATCCATTCACTGCCAACTCTTCAGTGATTTTGAAAAAGGAAAACAAGGAACGAGGCTGTGTACTTAGCTACGTAAATCGGAGGAAACACCGACCATAAACATCATGGGTTGGGGAGTGCAATCCAATCCATTCCAGGCCTAATACAGTATCCCGTGCCGAAACGTCAATGGATAACGTAAACAAACTCATAATCTTCCGTTCATAATCTCATTCATCATTGCTGTTTTGCTGGTGCTGATGCTAGTGCTAGTGCTGGTGCTTGTGTTACTCATCAGTAGTGCCATTTCATTCTTGCTTTGCATCGTTCCATCGTTCCATCTGGGCTCGCTTCGGTTCGAGCCATCCTTCCATGACGTAACTGGTACGACGGCGCATTCGGCTGTCGCGTTACACACAATTAAGACTTCTCAGAGCCAGGCTCTTTGGAAGGGATACCCTCGGTGGTGCTAAGTGGTGTGGATTCCGTGGGTCCAGCCTTGGGCACCGGTGCGGCTGTCGTAGCTGCGTAGCAAAGTATGCGGTTAGCACGTTGTCGTTCTCCCAGCATAAGTGACATGAAAGAAAGCGGCATTCTTGGGACTTACAAGTGGTGCTGCTCTCGCCACCAGCAGCGGCGGCTGCAGGCTTCTCCTTGCCGAAGACGCGCTCGAGCCCCGACGCCTTGTAGGCGCTGCCGCCATGCTCTTCCTTCTTGAGGTCGGCGAGGCGGCGGGCCTCGGCGTGAATGTCCTGGACCTGGCGCTGGGAGTCAGCGTAGAAGCGGACGAGCTTCTGGCCGGTGGGGCTGCTGGTCGCCTTCTCGAAGTAGGAGCCGAGCCCGTGGAAGAGCGTGCTGGCGCGAGCCGAGAGTCCGTAGCTCTGATCCGTCGCCTTGGCCCGGTCCGTCGCGTGGTACTTGCTGTCGAGGTTGGTGAGCGTCGCCCGGAACCGGTCCGTCACGCCGTGCGCGCTGTCCAGCTCGATCGCGCGCTGCAGCGCCGCGTCTCCCACCACGTAGCCGTGCGCCAGGTACTCGGCCAGGATGCGCGTGCGCGGCTTCTCCTCCTGTGTGATCTCATCGCTGTCGCGGTCCGCGTTGGTCGTTGCCGACTCGTGCTTGGGAGAGTCGCCGCCCGCTGCACCATCGGCGGGTGCCACGGTGATCTGCGCGCCGCCGAGCTGGGTGTTGTTGAGGAGCTGGGCCGTCTTGGCTGCGGTAGCTTTCTCGAAGGTCACGCTGGCGTCCTTGGTCTTGGCGTCGCCGCCGCTGCTGGTAACCTGGATGTCGGTGATCTTGCCGCAGAAGCTGAAGAAGTCCTTGATCTCCTTGTCCTCGGTCAGGGCCGAGATGCCCTTGACGTGGACGGTGTTGGCAGACATGATGAGGTCGTGAAATGGATAGTTTCGCTGTGGAGGGGGTCAATAATCAGATGGATTGCTTAGAGCAGTAGGTAGCAGGTAGGTAAGTATGCAGTGAATATCTAGACTACTGCGTGTAGGTTGCAAGCAGGCAGGGGGGAATGTGCGAAGATGGAAATTGATGGAGTGAGTAGAAAGGGCGGGAGTGACGCGGAGGCCTGCCCTTAGTGTTAAAGGACCCCACGTACTCCTTCCAAGGTTGTGGCTCTGTTGGGATGATTACGTAACGTACCTAGGCAAAGCCGGCGAGCAGGTGCGAGTGCTTTCGATGTTCGTGACGCGTGCGTATGATGATATACTGGGCAGCTGTGGTGCTATACTTCGTACGTCCCTACAAGAAAGCAACCTCAGTAATTCAACGGGTGTCACAGGTGCGCAGGTAATGACATGAATGATGCTTCGGGGTTGGCAGTTTCCATGAACGAGGGGCAAAGGTGGCAGAGGCAGAGGTGGGCAGTGTATGTACATACTACATACCCCCGTATTGACGTCAGGCCACCAGGTAGGTACCTACATGTATGTATGTATGTACATATATGTACCTGTAGAGTCCACGGGTACGTACCACTATGACACATTACTTGTGGCGTTCTGGGGCAGTGCATCACTTGCATCACCAAGTCAAAGTTCTAACATCCTGCCAAGATCTCTGCAATTCTACCTACCTAGATACCTACCAGGCAGAGTCCGGAAAAAACCATACGGATCTCAGTGGCCCAAGCGTGACATATGCATGGTTTTTATCGGACTCTGCCTGCCTACCTAAGGCTGCTAGGAGACCTGCTGGGCTGACACGTGCCTGGGTAGCCAAGGAGGTCCATATCTTATTATCAGCCACAGTCCCTGCAGCATTCTTCAGCTTGCCACACTGCAGCCACATTAGCACATCCATGTGCAGCCCCTTCGTGTGGCTTACTGTGAGCTACAAATTCCAAGGCATGTGATAGCAGTAGTGATGGTGGTCTTCGTGGTCAAGGCATCTGGCTCGAGTCCAAATATTAGTCAAGAACATACCAGGTGGGAACTTCAAAGGCCCTCAGCCGGCAGCACCATGGCATAGAGGCACCTGTTTCAACTTTATGGGCAGCTGCAAGCTAACCGCCCCATAATCTGGACCATACAGGCACTAACGGATGATAAAGGAACGAACAGCTCCTGTGCCGTACATGATCCCATAACAAATTCCAATCTCTGAGATCCTTGAACTTGTTACGGTGATACAAATATCTAGCTACCCAATCATTTCAGTAATCGTTGGTATAGTCAGTCCGCCTCCATCAAAGTTGTAGCTACGTATATATGTTCCATAAGAAGTGTCACAATTCATTCATCTCTTGACTATCGGTTTCAGAGGAGTATAGAAAACACTGTTGTTGGCAACACCTAATCGGGGAAACATGATAGCACGTCGTTTCAGCTTCCGTCGGATGTTGCCGTGGATTTGGGTGTCTCGAGCAATGGTTGGCATCGGCGTTAGGGCTGGACTCCGTTGTCGCCTCGGGTTTCGGACTGCTTCTAACATGGAGGCGCTGTGTCGTTCCTAGGGGGAGGGAAGGAACGGAATAATGCTGGAGCCTATGGAAGCTATAGGGGAAGAAAATGGCTCTTATATAGCCGTAGAAGCCCATGCATATGGGATCCTATCCCTCTAGACCTCCAGTACACTAGCCCCTGGCCGAAGATATCAAACCAGCAAGTTTCAAGGTGTCAGTTACCTAGAATAGAACTGGCAACCCAACACTCAGCTTAGTACTGACAATTTGTGTTATAGTCTTCATCAACGTGTCAACAAAATGTGCTCGACCAGTCAAGCGTAAATATAAACACCAACGTTGACTCGCCCCCAAAGTCAACTTGGGCTTGTGACGGGGCAGCTCGTCAGGGGTGCATCTACCGCCTATAGCGACTGGAAATGAAATACGTTCCCATGTTTTAATGTCTTCCGTTAGAATTTGCAGTTCACTGATTCTCTAGGGGTTTTTACGTCAACCTGCCCGTTAGGGCACTTGCGGCCATCACCATCGTGCCCCCTACACATTTCCCAACAGCACGGAAAGCTGAATGCTTTTTTTATTCTTTCTAACCTATATCACTACCTCGGCCTTCTCAGGTTTTCCCTTTTCGCCCCTGTTCTTCTCCAGCTTCTCCTTACTCTCCAATATGGTGGCGAGACAAGGAGTATGCTTGGAACTCTTCACGGGTCGAAGGTCTCTTTTGTCGTTCTTTTGCTACCTTCATTATCCGGCCTTTCTAGAACCGCCGTATGGGGGATAATGCCTTGTTGCCGCATTCAATGATAGCTCAGACCGAAATATGGACGTCGAAAGTATACCAGACCTTCTTCATAACAGCAGTGTATGGTGCGATTTACTACCTCCCTATATACTTTCAGGCTATCAATGTCGCCACTCCAATGGTCAGTGGCGTCTACCCTTTAACTGCCACCCCCCCCCCCCCCACAGCTTGTCATGACCGCATCGTCAGGAGCCATCAGTAAGTCGGACAGAGGTAGTCCCTCTGGTGAAAAGTCCGTACCGCTGATATATGAAGTAGTAAGCAAACTTGGGTATGTTATCCCGCTGGCCCTTTCCTCTGTCGTGGTTGTTTCGATGGTGAGCGGGCTTGTTTCCCTTCTGCAACTTGGCAGTCCTACAGGACGATGGTTGGGTTTCATTCCATAGGTGACATAGGTTCGGGTGCCGGCTTGCAAGTGGTATGTCTCCTCATTATTACTTCCCTTTCATTTAGTCTGTGACTAGATCGTTTCTGATATTCCAACTCCTAGGTATGATTAATTGCCCCGCAGGCCATTGTCCTCGGTGGCAAGCTGTCTTCGGGTATGGCCGTGATGGTGTCCGCTCAATCTTTTGGCCCCCCAATCGCACTTGTGTTATGCAGTCTGAGATCCCAACTTGCCCAGAAAGCATGAGGTGTGGATGTGGCTAAGCGCCCACCGAGTCTTCCAATATAGTCAATCGATCGTCAATAAAACAGTAATAAGTTATTAGTAATTTGGCACTGACAGCAAAAGGGCAGATGCTATGGTTTCAAGCTACAGTAATATATCTGGCTATCGGCGAGGAAAACTTTGAGCCAAAGTCCTTGACTAACTACATCATGCCAGGTAATGGATGATGAAGACAAAGCTAAGCCGAGCTATGCTGCGTTGGTTTTCGTGTTCACTATTTACCTGGGCATGCGACGAATGGGTCTCTCGATCTTATAAGGCCATATCCAACAAAAAGACTTATGACTACATGTAGTCCCCGGCTTGCAATGCCCCTATCAACATATTAGAGGGCCACCCGCCAAAATGACGAAAGTTCTACTATGTAAGCTATGGTATCATTGATGCCCCAGATCACGTTTGAAGAGCTGTGGATACCTAGGTAGCCGATAGCCGTGGGTTAGAAACGACATGTGTACCTAAATCAGCTGTTCACTGTTTGTAAATTTCACTTGGCCTTGTGACGAGTTGAGACGAGGACCGACGGATGGGTGCTGGGTACTACTCATCACGACTTTCCGAAAGACCAATCAATGTGGACTTACGGTGCCAGGACATCTAGACCCGACACAACGGTAAGCAGGCCGAGCTAGCAGTCCCTTTAGCCCCATTCCCCTCTGTGGATGTCAACTCTCAACTACAAAGGTGGTCTGAGGGAGTCGTGATCTAAATGCCATCGACTCTGCAGAGCATCACTCGAGCCCCGAGTTGCCTGGTTGAGCTAGACGCCGTAATTTGATATTTCTTTAATAAAATTATTATCTCATTATATATGGCTCTATACATATCTTTTGGTATCAAGTCTTTATCTTCGGTAGTCTCTTGCCTGCAAGCTTCGCCCCGGTGGCGACCTCAATGACGAGGGTCGAGTCCATGATGTTTCCATCGCTGTTCAAGGCGGCAACGCGGTAGTAACCGGCATATTTAGGTGGTATTATCGCCGTTTCGAAGCCCGTCTTCGGTACCGGGCTGCCCAGTGGTTCCAGCTCGAGCGGATCGTCGCCTCCGGACTGTAATTGCAAACATCACACGTTAGTCACGATCCGATTGATTAATTAATTGATTAATTAATCGATTAATCGATCGATCGACCCACCTCACCCCGCCAAGAGAGCGCAAAGGAAAGAGAAGGGGTTGTAAGTGTACTCACAAGAGACCAAGACGCCACCTCGGTAGCCCCGTTCCAACTGACGTAGACAACCGAGCCCACGACGGCGATCTCGGGCCGCCACCGCGGCTGGGCCACCCAGTTGGTCTTGTAGACGCGGTACGTGTTGACCTCACCCTCCTGGGCGCCAAACCAGGGCCCGAGCTGGAGGTCCATGACGACCTCACCGTCGGCGGAGAACTCGGTGAGGGCGGGGACGGTGCCCCAGCTGATGAGGGCGCCGCCCTCCGGCAGGGACTGGTAGCCACCCTGGGCCCAGGCCTGCACGCCGACGGGGTGGTAGAGCTCGTGGACGAGCTCGGCCGTCATGGCGTCGAAGTCGAGCCGCACCCGCATGCCGCGGCTGCAGTCGACCTCGCACCCCGGCGTCGGCGACGACGGGTGCATCGCGTGGTTATCGTAGAAGGTCACCTCGGTGTACGAGTCGTCGACGAAGCGGGCGTGGTGCTGGTATGCGAAGTTGGTGGCGCGGCCGTCGCTCAGGTCGAGGAACGAGTTGCGCTGCCCGCCCAGCTGCCAGATGCGCTCGCCGGTGGTGCCGTCGAGCAGCGCGATGGTGCGCAGGTGCCGCGACGAGATCAGGTAGTTGCCGTCCTTGGTCTTGAACTGGCTGTTCATGTGGAACCAGTCCCAGCCGTTCTCGCGGTCCTCGTACTGGTCGCCAAACGTCTCGGTGAGGTCGAAGTGGTCGGTCGCCCGCCACGTGAAGCGCACCTCGCCCGTCGCGATGTCGACCTCCTGGAAGGCGCAGTCCTGGATCAGGCCATCGGGCGGGCCGCCGACCGCCGTCACGTCGAAGGGCGTGGTGTGGTAGTTGTTCAGCAGCGCGCCGCCGTCGTGCGTCAGCTGGAACTCGTGGTTGTCGGCGCCCGTGTCGAGGCCCTGCGTCGTGAGGTTGTAGATGATGTCGAACGACTCGTCGAGGATGACCCCGCCGCCCGTTCCCCACCCTTTCATGTCGGTGCCGGTCCAGAAGGTGAAGTACTCTTTTCCGTTGAAGGTCTGCAGCTGCGGGTTGCTGCCGCCCCGGACCGGATCCGCGTACACCAGGCTGAGGTCTTTGGCGGAGAAGACCATCGGGCTCCGCGGTTGTCCCGCCACGGAGGGGGAGATCAAGATGTGGGTTGCATTGGTCATACCAGCCTCGTTCCACCTGTCGATGAGAAACGACGGTGATACCAGCGGCGAGGAATAATACGTCAAGTTCGGCTTGCTACCCAACTGGCCTGAATTATACGCTTCCATCTCGTCAAAGTCGGCTACGCGGAGTTCCGCGCCCACTCGAGCCACCAGCGGACTTAAGAGCAGGAGGGCTGGAAGCAGCGCAGCAAAGCCCTGGAGAGAAGACATCATAACCAAAAACCCGATATATATGTATATATATGTGTGTGTGAATGAGAGACGAGCCAATCCAATCAGACCAAACCTCGGCGCATCCAGGGGAATGACGGCAACGACGATGATGTCCGCGCCGTGTGACCTTTCGGCATTAATTACAGCTGCCCGCAACCTATGGATATGTAACAAAGGAGTGTCGTGGAAACGCGGCTGGACAACAACACAAACACAACAGCAGCATGGCGAAGTGAAGCGAAGCTTAACTTATGTATAAGTAATAATTATATTTGTCCGCCTGCCGCAAAGCGACCGGCCCAGGCTAAATAGACTGGATGGTCTTGGCATCGTGGAAACGCAACTCCATCTCTTCGGGTTGGCGTACGTATGTGGTATGAGAGAAGGTAGATGATTTGTGTGCACGAATGAGGTGGGTGGATGTAAGGTCGAGGGTGTAGACTCTAGTCCAGGGTGTTCAGGGTGTAGACTCTAGTTAGGGAGGTACTTCGTAGGGTCGGTTGGTGGAGAATTGCATGGATAGAGGCATAGAGGCATGGAGCCACTGAGAGCATGAAGGCAAAGGCAGAGGAAAAGCAAAAGCCCGGCTGCAGGGCCGGCTCACGGCTGTCGGACTGAAACTAACGTGGGGAATCTATTCGCCAACCAAACGAAGATCTCCATAGCGGAGCCCCTATCTTCCTTCGACTTTTTCTCCCCAGCCAACCAACGAACCTAGATATTGCCGACGAGCTCGGAGTCAGGGGTGGTCTGCCTCGCAGCCAAGATAGATTTGGTGGGTGAACTATATCTATGACTTGAGTCTTATTATCGTACTGGTCATGGTTTGCGACTATCTAACACTTTTATGTATATTATTATATACTACACAGGTTCATCGGGACGTTCGTCTGTGTGTGCGAAGTCCCGAAGGTAAGTATGTACAACACTCTATATGATGCCTGCCAGCCTTACCACTTGAAACACCCAAAGTCCTGTATAAAAGTAGACGATGTTTCGCCTGTGCGCTCGAGGAAGGCTTTGTCTTCCCCGATACTACGTATGCATCAGTGCATGTGCTCTCCGACGCGCGTGGCAAAGTGTGCATGGTTGATAGCTAACGGGAAAGCCTCTAAGTATAATCAAAAGAGATGCTTTATCAGGGCAAGCCATAGGCTATAAACGGTAGTTGCCGCTTAGCTCTAGAATCGCCAGCTCCCTATAATAGGCGCCCGAGAGTGTAACGCAGGTAACGCCGGCTTGGCAACACACTGAATGGCTTCAATCGCACAGTCGCATGGTGTCTTGTGTTGATCCTTACTTAGCTGCGCAGGTACGTAACTGCGCACATATATAATACTTACCTATTATGTATAGGACCTATAGGTAGCAGGGCTGGTGGAAAACTAGGTACCTAGGTATGTAATGTACTTCGTACGTACATAGACGCTTGTGGATCATAACCATGTTTGCTTTAGCTTCTGAGGTGCTCTACTGCAGCAGCAGACCAATGGAATACAAAATACCTAGGTAGGATGTGTGAATGTTCATTCCACTTTCCGTTCTCAACAAGGGGAAGCTCGAAGTGTCGGCTTTTCAAATGCATCGAAATAAATGCATCGAAATACATAGATAACCCAACATGGGGGGAGGTGTGAGAGAGGTGGCAATTCTTTATCGTGCCTTTTAAACACTTTCCGGTTCAAGTCAACTGGAGCCAAGCGATTGCAACACTGCTTGGAAGAATGACAACACATGCCGATCGAGACACCGATCAGTGTTCCTCAGATATCCAGCGCTCCGTAAGGCAACTGGCTAACAGAGATATAGCTCGCGGAAACAACTTGCCTGCCTGAATAGCTTCCGCTTATCATGGGAATTACTTGACCATTTTGACCATTTTGACCACCTTAACGACCCTGACGACGACCATGCGTGATGCGATCTTGGCAGTCTGCTGTCGAACGGAAGTATTGTGGCCTTCGTCTCGGAATTCGTCCAACCCCCCTGTCGTATCATATCGAACGACTACCCGAATTATATCTTCGCTGCATCCCCGTCATCCCCCGCCACTCTGCCAGTCAGCCTGTCTACCAGAGCTGCAAGCGGCAGCGATGGAGAACCACCAAAAACGCGGATTACTCTCGGTCCCTGTCCTATAACTTTTGAGTTCAGACTCCGGGCCGCCTTGGCGCGGAGTAGGTAATTACTATTATGTAGTTACTACTATACCTAGGTACCTAGTAGTATGTAGTAGCAGTAGGTAATACGCTACGATAACCCGCGCACTAAGGGGCATAAGAGGCAATAACTAATAACGGGCAATAACCATTAGTCAATAAGTTATACCGCCTATCCACCATAGGGTACGTCAGCCTGCCCACTTCCCAAACACGGCGGTCTAAAACGCGACCTCTAGTGTTAGAGCCCCTGTCAATCAACATCTCAGCTCGTCCAAGGCTCGAAGACTCTGCAGGTATGAATCGTGTTTCGGTGTTTCTATGCATGATTGGTCGTGTGTGTGTGTGTGTGTGTGTATTTATCTCTACGCAGCTACTGATAAAAGGTCGGATCGGATAAGTGGTAAGGCAAAATCTCTCCCGCGATGATGTGCATCCCGGGCAGCGGGAAGACACAGCGCGATGACGTTATATTCTTGCTACCCACCTACTTTAGGTATTGGTTATTGACGCCGGCATCCCACCACGGCAGCGGCAGCGGCAGCGGCAGCGGCAGCGTTTGGGCAATGCGACCGGTCAGTCGGCCCACGCTGGCATTACAGCTATCCATGATGTCTAGATGTTTAGAAGCCCCAGAAGTCTAGCAGCAGGATATCTATACTGCCATATATACTGTCATATATACTATCATATATACTACCTCCTACGGTAGTATATGTAGCGACCGGCAGACCGCATTGCCGCAGATTGCCAGACCCTACGAAGTATGGCAGACAGTACTGGACGATGGAACGGTTACCACCCACCGATCGAACATCCATCCATCCCGTCGGCGGCAACTAAGTGACCAGTTAGAACTAGCACGTTCCGGACCGGAAGCCCGCATCCCACATCCCGAAAAGCAGTTACGAGTACAGGACATATGCCTCTATAATAGCAGATTTCCCATAGTAAATTTTCTCACCAGGACAGCCCTTCGTCAATCCTTTCAACAGGCGATCTGGATTCTAGAATCGTGTTTTAGTTTATCATACCCACACTATTATTAGCAACAGTCAGTATCTGAAGCACGGAGGATCTGGCTGATACCTATACCAACGCGCACTAACCACGGGGCCCCGATTAGTCCATGAGCTGAGGAAGTCACTCGAAGACTTCGAAGTATCCCCGAACTCGGATCCGGCCCGAGTTGGAAAGACAAGTCTCTGTCCTCAGATGTATCTAAGCAAGTAATACTATTCCGATGAAACATCTCTATTACTACATACGTACGTAGTAGGTAGGCATTGAGTCCTCCGGGACTTGAATCTCTCATGAACGCTTCAATTCATACAACGATGCCAGCGATCTGTAACCTTGGTAGAAAAAAAGAAGAAAGAAAAGAAAAAGAAACTCACTTATTGATCATATTTCGTACACGCTACCTAGCTAATCACATAGCATGTAAGAATCACCAGAATAAAGCGCGGATGTGCATATATTCATATAAACGCTGAACTACCCTGTGGCTGCAGGTGCTTACCGAGGATAACGCCACGCCTCCATTGATGCATGTCGGGATCTTCCGAAACCAGCAAGCCGGACCTCGGGATCTCCTATCGTCGCGCTCTAATACCTATAGACTCCTACAACCTTCCGTGATCCATACCTGATTTATTTATGTACGCGATGTCTTGTAGGAACACATCTGTTCGGCGACTGGTCGCCTCGGCATTCCACTTGGAGCATCCGAAGTCGCCAGTCCGTCTTACGGGGTACTTTCTTGCTTCGACGAGATGTTTCCACGCCACACCGAGGCGCGGTACAGACGGTGTATTCCGGGGCCTCTCAGATAACCGGCTACCGACACCCTGGATAGAGGCATGGAAGGCTCAACAGAAGGAGAAGGAGACGGGCATTGCACCCGAAGAAACGAAGGAACGCGACCTGTCGCCCAAGAAGATGAGCGATAGCTATCATCGCGTAATCCTTCCCCTGGGCCGTGATCCGTGGCTTTCCGATACGTATATCAATGCCAGTGGTCATATCCGGTGCGGCCTCCTGAACCGTACATGAACGTATCTTCCATCTAACATCGTCGTCGTCGTGACCATGCTGCAGACTCGGTACGATCTTCATGGACTTGGATGCTCTTTCCGGCATCATCGTTTACAAGCATACCGGACCCGGCGTGATGACCGTGACGGCCGCGCTAGATCGCATCACGATCGCGCACCCCCTCACCGAGATCTGCGACCTGGAATACTCGGGACAGGTGACGTATGCTTCGGGGCGGTCCAGCATGGAGATCACCTGCAAGGTGGCCCGGGCGCGAGAGGAAGGCGAGCCGAGCAGGCCCGAGGACGTCCTGCTCACCTGCACCTTCACGATGGTGGCGCTTGACCCCGCCACGAAGAAGCCGGTCAACGTGCCGCGCCTGGTCTGCGCCACGCCGGAGGAGGAGGCGATCTACCGGGCGGGCGAGGCCAAGTCGCTCGCCAAGAAGAAGACGGCGAAGACGTCGCTGCTGGCGACGGAGCCCAACGACCCGGAGTCGGCGCTGATCCACCGGATCTGGCTGCGGCAGCTCGCCTACCACGACCCGGACCACGGGCTGCGCCAGCCGCCGAACGTCGTGCCCATGGCGCGGACGCAGGTGTCCACCGCCGACATCATGCAGCCGCAGTACCGGAACCGGCACCAGACCATGATCTTCGGCGGCTTCCACCTGAAGACGACGTTCGAACTGGCCTTCTGCTGCGCGGCCAGCTTCGCGCACGCTCGGCCCACCTTCCTCAGCGCCGACCCCTGCACCTTCCGCAACCCCGTGCCCGTCGGCAGCGTGCTGTACCTGACGGCCACGGTCGCCTACACGGACCCGCCCCTGCTGGAGGAGGACGGCAGCGAGCCGGCGCACGCCGATCCGGACCGGCCCGTCACGCGCCTGCAGGTCCGCGTCGACAGCAAGGTGCGCGACGTCGAGCACGGCCACGCCCGCCCGACCGGCCAGTTCAACTACACCTTCTCGGTGCCCCGCGACGTCAAGGTTATGCCCCACACGTACCAGGAGTACATGATGTACGTGGACGCCCGGCGGCGCGTCCGCGACGGCGACGCCGACGTCCAGCGTGGCCAGCAGCACGCTGCGTCGTCGTCGTCCTCGTCGAAGGAGGACCAGGAGCGGCGCAAACTTGCGGCCGACGCCAACCTTACCGAGTAAGGAGAAGAGTAGCGGCGATGACATGACATGACACATACAACAAGCAATATCTAACAGATAGATTGGATTTTTACCCTTGAAATTCGGCAGCGGCGTCCATTAGCTATTGCTGAGGACTATTATTATCTTTCTTCCCCCCCCTAACACACTTACATCCGGCGGGGTCCGGATTTTCTGCATTTCACAGACGATGAAGAAGATCATGATACCGTTAATAGAACCCGAGGTATTTTCCTTACTGTACTCACTCACTTGAATCTCACTTGAATTAGGTCTGAATAGGGATAGAATATAGATGGCTGGTACGCTTCCGGCGAGTCCATTTACCCTATGTACGTAGAGACGAGTTGGGGTTAGGCCACCAACCCGAACCAATCCAAGAAGGAATCAAAGTCGTACTTTGTTTACTGAATTTGGAATGGCATTCTTTGTTGGGATGTACATATGGTCTTCTCTCAACCGTCCACTCATACATGTAGCGGGTTTTAGCAACTGCGCTAGTTAGTGTAGCTATTGGAAGAAGTGTCAAGACGAAAGCGAACTTGGTTCACGCCCAAATTGGAATCTATGATTCTCACAAGGCTGTCAAGCCCTCAGAGGGAACGTGAGCAGACGCCGAACCTGTGAACATGCTAATTAAATACTGAACGTGGAATGATCCCTTCAGCTTAGAAAATACGCATTGTCGCCGGCGCCTGGGAGCTGCTGTGCATCCAAACAACGTATAACGAGCTTTAGGTTTCTCCCAAGAGCCTGTCCGCATCGCCCATGCTGGGTTTTTAGGTTGTCATCTCGAAGTGTCACTCCGTTAGTAACACATGGAATGATACACGCCTCGGAAAAATCCAGAATAGCATAGCCACTTCTCTACTTCATACATGAAATGATGATCGGATATCTGGTCGTATGGGACCTATGTCTCCTCTAACATGATATGATATGGTACAAAGCTCTGTTCTGTACGAGACTAAGAGTAAACAAGAAGACCCCTAGACCTACGTGCCACCCGAAAGCCACGAGCGCTCCTTGTTCTTCTGCGCGTAGCCGTGGCCGTCGAGCGGCAGGTCGCGCTTCTTGAACTCCTCCTCGATGAGCTTGAAGCGACCGACGGCACGCTCGCGGTCGCCGCGCGTGACGCGCTTGGCGGCGAAGGCCACGTTGGGAAGCTCCTGCGCGAGCGCGGGCTGGCGCTTCGCGAGCTCGTCCGACAGCGTCTGCGGCTTCGGCGGCTTCTGCAGCACGGCGAGCAGCACGCCCACGCTGGTGATCTCCGACAGCCTGTGGTCGGGGATCAGCTGGCCCGTCAGCTGGAAGATTCGCTTCGTGACCTGATTTGGGTTTCCCCGTAGTGTTAGCAGCACGCCTCGCTCGTTTGGAAGTGCGGGAGTATGATAAAGGAGAGATTCGGGAGAGCGGCAGAGTTGGTCATGAAAGTGAAAAATAAACCACATACAGCGAACTTTATCCTCGCATCGTCTAGCGGGACGTTCTTCCAGCTCTTATCCCAGCTCTCCCTGACCTCTGCCGCCTCCTTCGGAGAGAGAAATGTCTTCTTTTCTGCCACCGCTATAGCCGAGCTGTCCTTCCAAGTCAAGCTCTCCACCAAGCCCTCGACATCGCCACTCAATTCGACCTTCTCGCCCTTCCCACCACTACCACCACCGCTGCTCACAACCAGATTCACGCCCAGAAACTGGCGCGCCCCCTCGCCCTCGCCCTGGTCCTCGAGCGGCCAGACGGAAACGAGGTCGGCCTCGCGCCCCGCCTGCCGCAGTGCCAGGGCCTCGACGACGGCGCGCCGTGCCGCCGCCTCGAGCAGGGCGGGGTTGTTGACGCGGCCCGCCTGGCCGGGCGGCCGGAATCCCGCGAAGTCACCGCCCCAGTTCTCGCGGCGGTCCCACCAGCCGGTGAACCCGCCGACGGCCTGGAGCCCCTCGGCCGTCGTCGCGGCCACGTAGGACGGGTCTTCGACTTCGACGTCGGCGGGGCGCGCGGCGCGGGTGCGGCGGGGCGGGGTCTTGTAGAGCGTGGGTGTTGTTGATGATGACGATGACGGATCCTCTAGTTCTGGTGACGCATACGCGGCGTCATACTCCTCTGCTTCTGCTGGCGGTGTCGCCGTGAGTTCCCCCTCGTCCGGCCCCTCCTGTTGTTGCTGCTGCGGGGTGGATCTTCGTTTCCTAGATTTTAGACTTTGCGGGAGTGGGGTGGCGGTTGTCTTGTTGCTGTTCTCTGTCGAGTAGAAACGTTGGAGGCAGGAGGCGGGCCGGGACTGTGACGGTATCGCGATGGTCGTCGTCGTCGTATGGAACGAAGCTCTCGAAAAAGCCGTTGCCGGTAATTGGCAGGCTAGAGGCGCAATTGACTGCTTTGCCGCGGCCGGGCAGGATGGCCTGCGAAGTCTCGGTATCCGTCGCATCGTTCGTTCCTGGGGCTGAGGTAGTTGCTAGCGATGTTTCCAGCTTCAACTACAATCCGTGGGCAAGGCTCGCTCAATAGAAGAAACCTTCAAGACATGAATAAGCGAAGACATGAACTTTTTTGGTAGGTGGATGGTGGGGCCCCTGTCTGTGTCTGTGAGCTAAGCTAGCAGGCTAGGTCACTAAGCCACATTTCCGACCTCGGGAAGCATTAGCTACATACATGTAAGTACCTAGGTATGTATGTAACTACCTAGTAGTACTTCAGGTTACATAGGCAACCCGTCCAGCCTCGCAGCTTCAGCCACACATAATTACGTACATGGACAGCTGTCAGGGGTGCGAGGACGGCGGTCGCGGTCCCGAGGTCGAGCTTCCATTGCGTCGCATTCATTGACACCCGTGGACCTGCAGTTTTAACTCAAACTCGGTTGTGACGAGGCGAGACGAGATCAGATGACGACGGTCAACGTATCATGAGCTGCCCCGAGTAATCTAAGACGATGCGTCTCCGTGTATTTCTGCTCCTACTAGGAGCTCTGGTATCCGTGGCCTCAGCAGGTAAGCAAGCATCACTCTAACCTATCTCACCTTCAATTGAGTTCGGTCTCAATACTCTACACCAAGTAGTGCAATACAACCCGAGTTAATTGAACCGTTCCTTTTGACTAACGTGTTCAGGGGCGCCGACATTCTGCAAATGCACCTGTTTTAAGAACAGCACCCTAATCCAGCTCGGTCCCAGCAAAGGGACGTCGCCCTCTCTCGACTCCGACGGATCCTCTTCCTCTTCCTCGTCCTCATCCTCGTCGTCGAGAGGCTCGTCTTCCACAGCCGATGGCCATCAGAAATCCCTTTTACAGCGAGCAGCAGCAGAAGCACGCGGCATCCCCCTGCTCCTCGACTTCGAGTCGGATGCGGACACAGGCATTTTAGGTGCAAGGGACGAAGAGACGACGCAGACGAAGCGCGCGGCGTCGACGTCGTGCACCCAGTGCACGCGGGCCTTCTGCCTGTCGCAGAATCTGCCGATCTGCAAGGACGCCGACGCCGACGCCGACAAGGAGAACGTCGCGGCGGTGTGCTTCCAGCGCGACAGCCGCAAGGACCAGTTCATCGTGTGGGGATTCATCCTCGGCACGGCGGGCCTGCTGGGCTGGGCTGCCTTCCGCAAGGTCGTCGAGGTGCGAGATGCGCGACGCGGTAGTGGTGGTGTGGGAACCGGGGAGGGGCTAGGGCTAGGGCGAGGACGGGGACGGGGGGCGGGCGCCGGCGGGCACGACAGGGGCGCGTATGTCCAGGTGCCCGTTCGTGGGGAGGGCGCTGCCGGCGGGGGCGGTATAAGATAAGATGAAATGAGGCGGGACGCGATAGTTATTGATGGTTCACTTCATTTTTCTACTGAAGACAGCAAGCGATTCCGACAAAACGAAACCTCCGACTTGAGATATAGATATCCTTGAGATGAGATTCTAATTTGAAGCGGGCTGACTTTCTTGGTACTCATTGGTCTCCATCAACCCGAGAATGTTGCAGAGCTCGCAACGGCTCTCACATTCGGATCCCTCAGCCCCTAGATATCGATATGTTCTCGTGTTTGGACATTCGTAAGGAGTTCAGAGTAGGCACTTGGTTACTTTGGTAACATATGACCACTAACTATGACTTGACCTTTCTATGATGAGGGCACAACGATGAGGGCACAACGATGAAGTGTCCCACTAGGTATTCATAATGTACAGAGGTGGAGCAATGTCGGGTTCACGTACGATCGGTTCTACAATGATGAGTATCATAAGACCTAAAATCAAGCATGTTGTATTAACGTGTTCAGAAAACACAGCTTTTGTCTGGTATTTTAATAGGCTACGAGAACCCCTCCTACCTGCCGCCTTAAAACGCCCCCAGCTTTTGTCCCTAGCCTGGGTTGTTGAAACATCAAATCGTCCCCGTAAGTCTTTCTTTTGGTGCAAGATGCAGGACCGGTCGGGTCGGGTCAGTTATATGCAAACATTTCCATTCCCCCCTGATACCTGATGACCTGCCCCCGTTTCCCCTCTTCGTTCATTTTATCTAGGCCAAACCGTGCAAGAAACTAAAATGCTGCGAGCATACCCAGTCGCTAAGAACATCGTTTATCTTCGTTAACTATGATGTTAATCCTCCTCGATGAGTGTCGTCTTGGCCTCGGTCACGCCATTGCCGTTCGCGATGTTCTTCTCTCTCCGGGCCCTGACGGCAGCGGCGAGGTCCTCAAGAACCTGCACGGTCGAATCCCAGTCGATACAGGCGTCGGTGATGCTGACGCCCTTCTTCAACCCAGATGGTCCCTCCGGAGGCACTTTCTGGTTGCCTTCGTGGATGTTGGACTCGATCATCACACCGATGATGGCCTTCTCGCCCTCCCTAAGCTGATCGCCGATGACCTTGGCGACCTTCGGCTGGTTTCGGTGGTCCTTGTTCGAGTTGCCTGTTCATTTGTTAGCTTAGCCTCAGCCCTTTATGCAATCTCCCGAGCGAGACTTACCATGAGAGCAGTCAATCATGATTGCCTGCTTCTGTCCCTTCTTGATCAACGTCTCTTTGGCAGCTTGGATACTGTCCTTGTCGAAGTTGGTGCCCTTGCTACCACCTCTGAGGATGACAAACCCATGCTGGTTACCGGTTGTTCTCGTGATAGCAGCCAAGCCCTGCTTCGTAACACCCATGAAGTGGTGCTTGGAGGCGGCAGCGCCAATGGCATCAATGGCTACGGTGAGGTTCCCGTCGGTGCCATTCTTGAAGCCGATAGGGAAGGACAGACCCGAGGCGAGCTCTCGGTGCAGCTGGGATTCGGTCGTGCGCGCACCAATGGCGCCGACGGAGATGAAGTCAGCGAGGAACTGGGGAGAGATGGTGTCGAGCATCTCGGTGGCAATGGGGATGCCGGTGTTCGTCAGATCGCCGAACATCTTGCGGGATATGCGCAGCCCCTTGTTGATCTTGAAGCTGTTGTCGATGTCCGGGTCGTTGATCAGACCCTTCCAGCCCACCGTGGTACGCGGCTTCTCGAGGTAAGCGCGCATGATGATGCACAAATCGTCCGAGAGCCGGTCGGAGAGCTCCTTCAGCCGTCTGGCGTACTCCTGTGCCGTTGCTGGGTCGTGGATGGAGCACGGTCCGACGATTACAAGTAGGCGGTCGTTGCGGCCCATGACGATGGAAACTGCCTCCCTACGACCCTTGACCACCGTCTGCAGGGACGTCTCTGACATGGGAATCTCCGAGACGAGCAGATTCGGAGGAATCAAGGGATCGTATCCCAGAACTGATGGTTCAGCGTAGATTAGCATTTTGATTGTAGATATACAAATGCGAACGACTGAATGTCCTCGTGTCTGTCCATATGGCATCAAGAGTGGTGGAAAAGGCGCAATAGGAGTCTAAGGAAGTAGAGACATGTCATGCCTTACAACCTACGAAGCATTGTGCTATTATTGAAGGCGAAGGCGAACACCAATTCAGAGCCAATTGACAGTTACACGAGACAGTATATCGAGTCATTATCCACATGAACGCACATACCTCTCATATCATCCGCCCTCAGCGGCTCCGTGTCGACTCCCGGCATAATGATAGATTGCTTCGAAGCTCGGGAGGGATGCTGCAGTGGAAGATGAAAAGGAACGTGGAGCTTTCGCTACCAAATACCAGATACTGGGGGTTATTTATTGATATGACTGAAGGCAACAGTAGCCAGGGCTGTTTGTTGGTGACGAGGGAATGGAAGGCGGGAGGACGTCGGGCTCGTCACAACGGGGAGGACGGGATGCAGGCAGGTAAACGATGTTTGTGCAGAAAGGATATCTGCGTAGGGCCGACTCGCCAGAAGAACAATAAAACCAGAGCAGCAGGAACCCGGGCGGACAGATAAGATATTGAGGTGTGAGCGACGAGAGAAGAACGACAGAGGGAGAAGAAGGCTGTAACTATATTCTACTCTGACGTGTGCGCGCCCTTGGAGATTTTTTGATGTGGAAAAAGAGTCAGCCAGCTGCACTGATGGGCTGATGGGCCGATGGATGACTGACAGCCCTGAGACTACCATGTACCTACATACATACAGACACATACCTAGTGTCTATAGTACCTGCTGTACATAGGCTGGTAGGTAGGGTGATAGGTTCAAGGTTGTTCTCGGCCCAGAATCGGACCTATAACTTTGCTAAGTGCCTACCTAGAGTTTTCAGGGAAGCCAATGACAACGTTGGTCTAGCTGCGGGTGAACGTGGAGAGCTGCAATTCCATAACATCTGACTGGTCGAAACCCTTGGTGATAGGTACATACCACAGGTATTATATATAGTACAGGTACACAAGAGACCTAGGTATACATACATCGTCTATCTATGGGAGGAGAACATGTGCCTATGCGAGACGAACAGGAGCAGAAGCAGTGTCTGGGGGGGATTATCGATGTGCCTTCAATGTTATGACTACCTAGTATTGAAGCCAACTGCCCGCGATCACCTAGGTACCGAAGTAAGAAAGTTGAACAATATCCTGCAACCTCACAGCCTTCGCAAGGGAGAATGATGATTCGAGTCATCGTCCCTTATGCATCCACCGATGGATCGTGACATGGAGGGGCACCGGAGTGGAGGGGCTTGCAGAGGGGCAGGGGGTAGAGGGGCAGAAAAAGGCAAGACATGGAGGGGCACATACAACTGTGGGCCCTAACTAATGATTCCCTGTAAGCTCCCGCCTAAAAAGCAGCTTTGGAGAAAACTTTCTAGCGGGACATCACTCTCTACATGCCGTGAAGCACCAAAGCGTACGAATTACAAGTACGACCAGACGGTTCTGACGGTCGAGACTGGGGCAGTGAGGCAGTGAGGGTAGACACATGATGTATAGATGTACATACCTACCTAGGCACCTAGTAAATGTAAACGTGGGATGATGTTGGAATCGGACGTTGGCGGTTAAGTACCTGTCGCGCATTTACCAACAGATTCATATATCCAAGCGCCATGGGTCAATTAACGATACCTACTCGCAATCCTTCCATGCCATATATCAAATATTAAAAAATATCTGGGAATCGATTTCTTTACGTTTAATACGATGGGCTCGGCTCGCATAAGACAGTCTTTTAATCTTTAACATTTTCTAACGGTTAATAAATTAATTTACGGATCCAGAAAAATTCCATACCGTAACTTGTTATTTATAATAATAATAATTAACAATTCGATTAATTTTATAATTACGCCGCCGCTTTTATTTCGAATTTTAATTCGAATTTTTTATAAATATTTCTTAAATTCGATTTATTAATTAATTATTATTTATTTATAAATTCCGATATAATGAATCTTAATAATATTCTTATATTCATTTTTATTATTCAAAACGCGCTTTTAAAAATCGTCGCCGCAAATATCGAAAAACGCGTAACGCGGTTCTTATTAAAGGCGCCGGTAGCTTTTAATATAATATTAAAAACCGATACCGTTAATTCCTTATCGCCGGCCGCGAAACTTATAAAAAAACCACGCATAAATACGGCTAACAAATCCTCTGAATTCGTTTTTTCGGCCGAAAAACTTAATTTCCGTAAGCGCCGGCTTAAAATATGCAAAGTCGAATTAAAAAAGCAAAAATTATAAAACAAAATAATCCGCCGGCATTACGAAAAAAAAACCCAAAAATGCGATTCGGATTTAAACGACGAAATTAATAAATATTTTAATATCGTAATAAATACCGCAAATATATTTCCGAATATAAAAGCACGTTACGTAATGCAAATATTCGAATTTAAATTTAAGCCTTTAAATTTAATTAAGTTTCGAATTAACGTTTATTCGAAAACGCAAAACGAAACTTCGAATATCCGTATCGTTAATTCCGAATTCCGGTTCGTTTTTAATACCGGAAAAATTCCCTATTACGGTTCCGACTTATATATTTTTTTTAATGCTTCGCCCGATATATAAAAATTTACGTCCGCTTTTTTTTAATATATTTAAACGTATAAATAAATATAATGCATTTTATCGAATACATAACGAAATACGAATAAACTTACCGAATAAAGCATACATTTATATACGTAATGGTTCGTATGATTTTCGTAATAAACTTCGGCTATAACGTAACGAAATAAAAAAACGAAAAGCCGAATTAAATTAATAAATCCTTTTTTTTAACGCCTTTAAAATATATAACAGAAACGCTTCGATATTATTTAAGGCCCGAAAAACTTTTTAAAGAAATATTTGCTGCAATTAAAATAAAAACGAATATATTTAAAGAACTTCCGGTAATAAATACGAAAAATTTTATAAATGCCTTAATTATAACGGAAATTATAAAATTACGAAATATAATAACAAATCCGAATAAAATTCGGATACTATTACGTTCGGCTTTAATAATTCGTTCGTAATACCGAAAAATCCGAAAATAATTTAGCTGCTCGTTTAAATACGTAACTTTTTTTCGGCTAGGCCGGATATTAATATATTCCTTCTTTTCGAAATCTTTTTTATAAGCGAAAATTCTTTTTAAAATTCGCCGTTTTTTTTAATTACCGAAAAATAAAAAGCCGCTTTCGGGCGTTATTTCGAAAATTTTTTTATTTTAATTAACGGCATATTTATATATGGCATTTAATTCGGTTATACGTAATAATTCTTACCGATAATTTCCGAAAATTTCGTAATAATTTATAAAAACCCGATAATAATTTAATAACAATTAAAAAACGATTTTATATTTAATCGCGTCGCTTTTATTCCGTTTTTTTTGCCGCCCGGTTTCGTTTTTTCCTTATTCGGCCTCGTATTAAAATCGAATAAAAAATAACGCAAAATATATTACCTTTTTTATTTTCCGAAAAATTCGGTTAACGATTAAATCCCGGAAATAAATGTTACATTTAAATATATCACGATCGAAAACGTTTTCGATTTCGTATGCCGTTTCGATAAAAGGTTCTTTTTCGTTAAAAAAAACCTTAAAAACGCGTTTCGTATAATATCCGTAACGGCATTATAGCGTCGACTATTCGGTTTCGAATAATACAAAAGGTTTTATTACGAAAACTACTTTTTATTCGGTTTTCGTATAATTCCGTATTTATTTAACTTATTCGTAAAAGCCTTTTATTAAATGCTTTTCGTATTGTTTACCGAAATATTAATTGCTTATTATTTCGACGATTTCATTTTCGTATTTTTTTTCGGAAAAATCGCGATTTCGTTATATTTTTTTTATAATAAACTAATTGCCGTATTAGGAATTTTCCCGAATTCCGAAAAAAATGGCTAAAACATAACCCTTAAGATTTTCGGAATTAAAATCGATATAACGTTAATAAACGCCCGCTTATTAAAACGGAAACTTACGAAAATTAATAAATTAATTACCGATATTTTTATCGCAAGCATTTTTTCCGGCCGTTAAATTAAACGGATCGCCGGCTTTTTAAGCTTTTATATAACGATAATACCCTTAAATAAGCCCTTTTTATATAGAATTTAAAGCTTTTTCGCTTTTATACGTAATTTATGTTTATAACGTTCGTTTAATAATGGCGCCGTAAAAGATTTACGATAATAAAAAAATTCCTTTCGGAATTTTAACGGCATTTATTTATTAATAAATTCGAATCGAACGGTTTTTTATTTATTTACGGATTTTTCGAAATCCGTATTTAAAGGCTTTTAATACCGCAAAAACCCGGCTTAAAAAAGCTAATATATAAATTTATTCATTTCGATTATTTAAATTTTTTATCGCTTATTTAATAAAAACGAATTATAATTTCCAATTAATATTTTCGAATTAATTGCAATTTAAAAAGCCTTTTTATTATTCGGTTTAACGTAAATATACGGCATAATTATCGTATATATCGATAATATAACGGCTTAATACGATTTATTTAGCTTTAAAATAAAGGCAATCCTTTCGATAAACGTTTTTCGTAACGTTTTCGTCCGTTTGGCGAAATTCGATATTAACCTTATAACGATACGCATATCGTTAGCGGAAAATACATTCGCGAATATATTTTTTTTAACGAAATTAATAATCGATTATTAATTTATGCCTTAATTAATAAACGCTTATAATATTAAGCTTCCGAATAATTTTGTAATACAAATATTGCGAATTTTTCTTAACGAAAATTACGTAAGGTTATTTTAAGCCGGATTCGTTTCGAATATTCGAAAAACCTATAATATAATAATACGTTTGTACGAATTATAATACCGACGGTACGTATTTGCATTATAATCGGTAATAATAACCATTTTTTTGAAATAAGTATTTAATCGGGCCTTTAACCGAATATAAAACCGGTTCCGGGGTTTTATAATAAAAAATATTTAATATTTATACGTTCGATATATATCGATATAAATTACGATATAATAATTTTCGAAAACGTATATATAAAACGCTTAATATAAAAAACGAAATATTTATTTCCATATAAGCCGATACGAATTAAAAAAAAGCCTTTCATTTTTAAAGCTACGCTTTAACGGTTCGTTAATTCCGAAATAACGGCGGGCGAAAATTCCGAGAATACATTTGCGATTAACGCCGCCTTTATAACGGCATAAACGGATTTTTTCCGTTTAAGCGAAATTATATATATCGAAATCGATACCGGCGATTCGGTTCGGTATAAATACGAAAAGTTTTTTCCATTTTACGTTATTTTTTCCGAACAAAAAAATCATTTCCGATTATTTTTTCGGTTTAATAAAACGGATCGGAATAAAAACGAAATAATCCTAATAATAAAAATTATAAGCAATATTATATGCTTTTATTTTTATATAACTAAATAATTACGATAAAATTCGAATTTCGAATATAATTCGAATCGATAATTTTTATTCCGTTTATAAAGCGGCATTTTTATTCGTAAACGCGCTTTTGCCGCATTTCGGGCCCGCTTAATGCGAATCGAAATTCCTTTTAATACGTATTCGGATTATAACTTTTGCCAAAAGGCCGCATAATATGCTTTCGATTTCGGCATAAACGAAAAAAACATTAAGTTATTAAATAAATAATTTTCCAATACCGTACGTTAATATTATAAAACGTTTTTAATAGGCCTTTTATATTTATAACGTTATTTCGTACGTAAATAATCGAAAACGAATTAATAATTTTTTTTTATATTCGAAAAAAAAAAATAATAAATAAAATAAATTAAATTATTTTAAGCCGGCCGTAAAAATAGCTTTTAATTATTTTTATAAACATTATAATACCTTTACGTAAAGGATTTACGTAAGCCGTTATAAGCCGTTTTTATAATACCCTTATTCGAAAATATCGCTTAAATAATTAAAAACAACCTTTATAAGCGTAATAATAATCTTATAAAACGTTATATAATAACGTTTTTTAAACGTTATAACGATTGGCTTTTAAAAGAATTTATATTATTAATATATTATTTTAATATTTTTTAATCGAATTTTTAAAATAATTTATAAATAAATTAATTTACGGATTTAAAAAAATTTTATATCGTAATTTATTATTTATAATAATAACAATTAATAATTCGATTAATTTTATAACCGCGTCGTTATTTTTTCCGTTTATCGTTTTTATTAACGCTTATGGTTATAACGAACGAAAAAAAAAGAATTTTAATAAAGGAAATATTAATAAAGGGATTATTTATAGGTTTTGATTTATTTATACGTACAGAATTGCCTTAAGCCGGCCGTAAAAATAGCTTTCGGTTATTTTTACGAACGTTATAATATCTTTACGTAAAGGATTTATGCAAACCGCTATAAGCCGCTTTTATAATATCCTTATCCAAAAGTATTGCTTAAATAATTAAAAGCGGCCTTTACGAACGTAACAATAGCTTTACGAAGCGTTATATAGCAGCGCTTTCCGAGCGCTATAACGGCCGGCCCTTAAGGGGGCTTATATTACCAATACATTATTCCAATACCCTTTAATCGAATTCCTGAATCTCTGACATCTTCTAGCGGTTAACGATCACACATCTCCATTATGTCCACCACGACTGGTTGCCCACCACGATTGGTGCAAGTGAGTGCCCAAGCTTTTGGGATCCAGTAGCGCCCCCTTTCCCCACGGAGTATCATCGAAGCGTTGCATCCCGATCAGGAACCATCACCGTTAGATCTCGACTAAATTGTCCGATGGTAACCCATTCGAGATGTGCCATAGCCTAGCCTACTTGTTCTTCCCCCTTTCTGCCGGAGTAAACGGCTCGGCTATCTCGTGTTAATTAAGACCGCACCCTTCCCGCCGCAGGGTAATGGATGAATGATATATTGCACACCTCGTTTCGGAAGCCAAGCCTCCGTCGCCCTAACCTCCAGTGGCTACCGAAAGCCAACATCGTCGTATGGATAGGTAGGTACCTATGATAAGTATGCTCATACCTACCGGCCATCATGGCGCATTCGGCCTACATCTTGGCGCCGTTTGTCTCTCCCTCTCGAATGCAGGTCGTACGTGACCTTGGGTAAATGAAGATGACTTCTGTTTTGTCGTTGATGCGCGGGCGGTTAGGAAGCCTCGGCTTCAACTTCAACATCACCGCCATCCTTCTACTTTGCCTGGCTCTCTCGCCCAGCAGCGAGGCCTTTCCGACGTTTCGGGGGAAACGCGCCACCGCCGAAAGTCGCCGTCAAATGGGTGATGACGACTTCCACTGGGTGGCGACGTGGACTTCGATGCCACAGCTTGTCGAGCCAGAGAATCTACCACCAGCGCCTTTCGTACGTACATTTTCATAGATGATAAGTACCTACTTGTAAGGGGGTAGTCAAAGGGTAGTGGCCAGAGTGAGCACCTCCTAACACGAAACAAAAATCGCTATGCAGACGGAGGCGGCTGTCTTTCAAGAAGCGACGCTACGCCAGACACTCCACACATCTATAGGCGCCGATAGGATCCGTCTGCAGATATCCAACACATTCGGTGCCAGCGAACTTCCCATCACCCTGGCGTCCATCGCGCTACCAGCCGGTGGCCAAGCTGGCGTAGGCGAGATCGACGTCGCAACGCTGGTCGGCCTCACGTTCAACAACGGGTCGGAATCGATCACGGTACCGGCGGGCGAGGTGGTCTACACGGACCCGGTCGACTTCCCGATCGGCCCGCAATCGATGCTCACCGTCAGCCTGTACTCCCAGGCCGGGCAGGCGGGCGCCAGCATCACGGGCCACCCGGGCAGTCGCACCACGTCGTGGATGCAGCAGGGCAACTACGTGAACGAGGCTTCCGTCTCGCAATCCAGCGTCACGCACTGGTACTTCGTGTCAGCCGTGGAGGCGTGGGCGCCCCCGACTATGTCGGCCCTGGTGATCCTGGGCGATAGCATCTCGGACGGTCGTGGAAGCGTTGATAACGAGAACAACCGGTAAATGATGAAAATTCCCTTCGTAACGACTCCCTGCCCACACCCCTTGTTCCTCCCCTCTTCTATACATATCCACCCCATTTCTCCCAATGGTTTCTCTCACTCACAACGATTCCGCCCCCTCGCAGCTGGCCCGACCTCCTCCTCGCCCGAATGCAGGAAAACGGAATCACGAACGTGGCGGTATGCAATCAAGCAGCGGGCGGCAACGCCGTGCTAGCAGGGGGTCTCGGCCCGCCGCTCATAGAGCGCTACCAGCGCGACCTCCTGGGCGTGGCCGGCGCCAAGTACGCGCTGGTCTTCGAGGGCGTGAACGACATCGGGCCGGCGGCGTCCGACGCCGCAACGCAGCAGCGGGTCGGCAGCGACCTGACGGCAGCGTTTGCGACCATCGCCAGCGCCGCTAAGGGAACCGCGGAGATGGAGGGCGGCTTCGCCGCCGTCATCGGCGCCACTATCACGCCGTTCGGTGGGGTTGGTCAGCCTTACAGCGACCCGAGCCGTGAGCAGACGCGGCAGGCTGTCAACGCGTGGATATTGGGTGGGGGCGAGGGCAGCTTCGACGCAACGGTGGATTTTGCCGCGTTGCTGGCGGATCCGGCTGACCCGTCTGTCCTGGCGGGCCAATACGACGGCGGAGATCACCTGCACCCGACCGTCGCGGGGTACCAGGCCATGGCCGACGGGTTTCCCTTGGATATCTTCGGTGGCGGCGGCGCGGGTAACGCTAGTGCTACCGCTACTGCGCCTCCTTCGAATCACCGTCGAGGCTACAGGGGAGATCAGTGGCTTTTCGCCTACTAATAGCCCAGGCGAATACTACTTCTCAGTATTGTAACTGTGGACTCTAGTGCAGGATGAGTCTAGTAAGTAGGAACCTACTGAACTGCACCATATTGAGAGTTATTATGTTTCTTACACCCTTTATTTAGCAGTTGTTCCCGTCACTTCGGGTACGAGGCACATGGCATAGAAGTAGAGGGAGCCGGTCCTATTGGGTAAGGCCACGGCATTCTTGTAGTTAAATAGAATATTGGGAGGACTGGTATAGTCCGCTACTATGTTAAAATGATATAAATACACCAAGGACTTATGGAACTTCGGGAAGTAACTATTTGCTAGATGCCACGGCGAAAGAAAACCTTATGCCATTCTAGCGAAGCTATCCCCATTCCCAGGACCCCCTTTCCCGGGTCTCACGTCGTGCCACCCCCTGG
Source organism: Diatrype stigma (assembly GCA_022225965.2). NCBI lineage: Eukaryota > Fungi > Ascomycota > Sordariomycetes > Xylariales > Diatrypaceae > Diatrype > Diatrype stigma. The sequence goes on along the minus strand of JAKJXP020000020.1, from coordinate 502,024 downwards.
TCCAAATCAAGATTCCACATACAGCAACCAAAGCAGCGAATAGATAAGGGACTCTGTCGATGCTACTGGCATAAGCGTCCAAGGTGCCTGGAAGATCACTGGAATCCACGACGGCACGAAAACCTTTTGCTCCAACGTCAATGAACGGAGTGATCATGGTCCATGGTAAAATGATGAGAAGCTCTATGATATTGATCATTCTATTCCCATCCGGAAATGACTACACAGGTCTCAGATGTGTTTCAAAAATGGTAGGTAAGTAGATACATATGTAAGTACTCAGACCCTCATACGGCGGTCCCAATTCCACGATACGGCACACGACGCCGCCCTTGGTAGCCAGGCCCATCGCGCCGCCCCCCAACATTGCGTCGTGGGGGGTTATGTTGCCGTCGCCGTTCAGGTCCGCCGGAAACCGGTTCGTGTAGATCTGATTAACCCCATGGCGCCGCCGTCGAACGTCTTCCACGACGCCGGGCGCGCCGAGTGCACCACCGCCTGGCCCGACCCGCCGATCGCACTGTGCCCCGTCAGATACGTCGTCGTCCCGGGCAGATCGCTAGAGAGCTGGGAGAGGACCGGCGGACGCGGGCGTGGAAGCGGGTTCTGATCCTGGGCTGAGATCAGGGTAGGGGTTGAGAGCGAGGGCAGAGGGGGGGGCGTCGTTATCTCCGTTTGACGTCGCTATTGCTAGTCACCAGATCCTGCATCCCCTGTCCATTTTCTAGTAGGGTGGCGTAGTCACACAATATCCCTTCAGACTGAACATGGAAGGGGTTAATCTGAATGTGTCGTGGTTTAGCAAAAGGGAGCCAGCATCATCTTATGAGGCAGGTAGGTTCCGCAACGGCCGCTGTACTCAGTTCCGACTACGGGCCCTTTCTGGGTTTCTTCGAAGGACCGACACCGAACATAGGGCAAGTCCGATGGCATGCCAAGGAGACGGAACGATGTCACCGTTAGCCGTGTAGTCCCGTCTTTCGGGTGCTATTCCACTCCGGGCCCGGTTCCGCTTGGTATCCCACGCCGCATCGCCATTTTGGAGAGATGACACCGGTTCCCGGCAATGCTACTAGAGTCTGTCTGTCTTTGGCCGGCCTACTACATGTTAAGTAACGAGTAGTTAAGCTCCCGAATCAATTCGGCCAGAGGCAGCCTAGGCTAGTGGCAACGACTGCTGTAGCGACTCTTCTACTGCAGAAAGGTCGCTACTCGGCTCCTGGACTCCAGGGGTCGACTTGTAAGGGTTAACCATGATGTCCAGTCGAGGGTTGAGATCGATCTCGATGGGGACCGGACCGACAGCTTCCGGGAGAAACTCGGAGTGTATGTAGATGTTGCCCTCGGGCGATCGCATGTAGAAGCCGGCCATCCTCCCCGTAACCATCCTTCCGCTTTCGTCTGCTTGCATCGTCATCTTGGAGTCGGTGGAGGTAGACCGGGTTCTGGCCCCGTCGGGCGGTCGCGTCGTCCAATCGACCGATGCGGGATCGCCGCACGGCTGGCCGTTCGCGTCCAAATTGATGCCATGCTCGAGCTCGATGACACGGCGACCCGTCACCCACATGCCCGAGGTGTCCCACATGTTCTCCCTAGCGACGCCTAGCGTTTTGACCAGGGCCAAGGCCCGGATTCGAGTGGCGAGGTCGCGACACTTCAGGACTACGAAGTAGAACATCGGAGTGAAGCCCATCTCGAAGATGAACCGCGGGGGTGGTGCCTGCGCAGCACTAGCGGACGGGCTGCCCACGACGGACCCGAGCTTGTCCGCTTCATCAACCATGAGTTTGAACGCGTCAATGTGCTCGTCGAAGACCATCTCGTCGCCCTTAAAAGTCGTGTTTACCCAGATCCGGGCAATGTTATATCGCACTACGAGACTGCACTGCTCCTTAACCTGGTCAGGCGGCGGTGTCGGCGACTTGCTTTCCAGCTCCTGAAACCGCAGCTGCCAGTCGTCCAGAGCGCAGTTGATGCGGATCTGCTCCTCGAGGAACTCGGGAGCGACGGGATCGCGTTCCGGATCCCGGCCTCCGAGGCTGTACATGTCGCCGTGGCGCACGAGGTGAATGGTGCGGTTCATAACGTCATCCAGGTAGAACTGCGCGTCGGTGCGCGAGGCGAAGGCGGGGAACGAATCGCCCAGCTCGGTCACCCGCGGGAACGTACCCGGCAGCACGCCGAAGAACAGGGGCACCATATTCAGACGCCGGAAGATCGGCCCCAGGTACTCCCGCGTCCACGGGAAGGCATCCTCGACATTCTTGTATATGACGATGCCGTGCCTGCAATGCTCGATCGCCGCCTCCCGGTTCCCCTGCAGGAACTCGATGCACACGAAGAGAATGCAGACGAGCAGCACCAGGGGCTCGTTGTTCAGGGCCTTAAGCTCGCGGATGGCCGCGTTGTAGTGGCACAGCGCGAAATTGTTGTCGGTTAGCAGCGCCCTGGGCTGCTCGGACCCGGACCCGGTGTTGGTGCTGTTGCCGTATTGGAGCTGCTCATACAGCGCGCTGATGGAGATGAGCGAGTGCCGGACGGCCGGCTCGAACTGACTGAACTGCATGGCGAGACGGGTCCAGAAGTACGGGTCCAGCGGACCGGCCAGATATGGCCCCGCCATCTCGCTGAAGAAATGCAAAGCTCTGCCCTCACCGGGGTTACCGACACCATTCGAGATGTGCTTCGGCCGGTGCCATATCGCCCCCGGAGGCGGCCTCACAGGGTAGCCGTCGCATTTACGACCGGTGCTCGTGCAGCGGCGACAATGGGGTTTTTCTTCATCACATTTCACCTTTCGAATTCTAGCGTCATGTTAGTAGGTAGGTAGCTATGTTATGTAAACACGGCCTGCTTCCACCGCCAGCTATGCCTGTCCATCGGGACTGAGAGGTATGATGAAATGACGTACTTGCACGTCAGACAACCGGTCCTGACCTTCTGGTTCCCTTTCCGAGCCATCGGTAGGTGAAGTGTTATCGTGAAGAAGAGAACTTAGTCCGTTCTATATCCTAGTCGAACCCTCAAAGTCCGAACAGGCGAGTCATAACGATGGAAAAAGTCCTTGGTGAATCGACGGGGAGTACGAAGTAGACGGCCATGGTCATGCATTACTATGGCTAGCCTTATGCAAAATAAACAGGGGCATCATGCATCGTTGCCTGGATATGTACGGAACAGGTTCCCAGGTTGTTATGGGCATTCAGCTTACTATGTACGTACATACTTACATACTTACATATCACGATGACCAGGCGATGTTCCCGGGGTCTACAGTAGGGTGGATATGCCGAATAACGGCGTGCTATAGCGTGCAATTATATAGCGTGCAATTATACAGCGTGCTTCTCACCGGCCGGCGCTACAGGTCGCTTGGCGAAAACCATGGGAAAGACGGGGTCCTCGACAATATTTATTATTTGTTATTGTAGCAGCTTCTAACTGGAAAATAAATGAGACGTCCCTTGATACTTGATATCAATGGTTAATCAAATGAGAATTGGGGGAAATCCCGATCGTCGATATACACTCAAATAACCACTGCCTGAAACCCTTACAACAATCATCATACACCATCATGAAATGGCTTGCGCCAGTCAGCAGCACCGTTTGGCCTATAGCACCTGTATGTAGCATAGCATGTATCACAGTGCTTCGTACACCGCCGTTCAAGACGAGAATAGCAATCGCTAAAACCAAACTGACAACCTTGGAACCTTAGCACCTGTATGGCGTATGGCGTATGGCGTCTTTTTCAGCCCTACATTTCTCGTCCTCTTTCAGCTGACTGCAGCGACCCTTTTGGTTCCCCTGACAGAGACCAACCCGCTTTGGTTAGTATATGTATGTACATACATACAATACTACATATGGTTAGCCCCTCAGCCCCCACTGTACGTTCATACATAAGGAAGCCCCCCTTTTTCCAACGTCGTCAGCTGTATGCTCAGCGATCAACATCCTCGAGAATGAAATCCAATGTGTAGTCACCACCAGAAAGTATCATTGCAAACAAGCCTCTTGTGTGACGAAACGGGTCAAGACTTCTGCTTTGACGAGAACTACGATCTCCTCATTATCCTCTCTAACCAAGTCACCTCTCCTGAAAAGACAAGGCGACGCTACAAGGTCAATGTCGGTTGTACCATTAGTGCCATTTCCGCCCACGACTTTCATAAACCGTTCATCGGATCAGAGTCTACGTAATTCGAAAACGCCTGGTTTGCGCACTTGATGATAGGCCATCGATTGGAGACAGGTGTAAACAAATTGCGTGCTTTGCGTTTACACTCCGAGACGAGATTTAGCCTCACCTGCTGGACCTGAATAGGGCGTTAACTACGCTGTGGTAGCGACGTTGAAAATCCCATCTCCAGAGCTTGTTCAAGGTTTTCAATACTCGCTGAGAGATGGCTTGCGACTTGTATAGCATGGTGGATGTGTACGCCCGCCAACTAGCCTTCTCATTTTCGGCGAACATCTCGATACCTTCAGTTTCTGCAGCAGTTTCAAAATAAATAAGATTAACAGATGCATCACCTCCATGCAGGATGATGACATACTCTTGAACGTATTAAAAGTACGTTGAATACCTCAGGAGTCCCGTTGCTCAAATATTTTGGTAGTCTAACCAACAAGAAGCGGGTGTAACTGGCGCCTATCAACAAGAAGACTTTGACACAACCAGTTTCTAACGGCAGGGAGTTGCCAAACTGGGAAATCGATCACCATTTAGGAGACTTCATGCACATAAATGGGGTGTTGGTAATTTGGTCAAAGCACGATACGCCGACCTACATTATATACCACTACGATTTTCACCAACAAATAACACAGAAGACAAAAGGCCCATGATTAGGCATTTTAAACCAACTCTGTATTCCTGACTTCAACAATCACACCTGGGGCCAGCTGGACCCGCCCTCATAACCCCTATTCCCTCATCGTTTCTGGCTTCATAACTTCCACCACCAGCAGCCCAAGCCCCCCCCCCAATAAGCCCCCACCTTCCAGAAGTCTCTATCTTCCACAAGTCTCGACCATCCAAATACGCGACACATTCTCGCTGTAGCATGGCTCGCTGCTTCTCCTGCATGTGGGCCCAACACACCACTGCAAGCTGTGGAAAATCCAGTTGTCGGTCCACATTTGCTTAGACTGGCAGAATTCTTCAGTCGTCAATTCTCGGATGTCCCCAATGTGATGCCACGTGTCAAAGGCCCTCTCGTTAACACATTTCTGGTAGCATCGGGGCAGATTCCAAAATGGCACCTTGCCCTGCTTAGGGGTGACCAATATTTTGCCCTCGGCAGCCATGCACGCGTTTTTCAACGCCTTGTCCTTCTTCTTTTGAGTCAGGGGTCTGTGGCGTTTGATTTTGGTGCTGTTTGTGTGATGCTGTGCTGGGTCATCATCGGTCAAGCCAGATGGGATGGTAGCGCTGCCATCTTCGGCTGAGTCTGATGCTACTCCCTCATTTGCCGCATCCGGGGGGGATAGCCCGGCAAGATTCCAATCCGAATCTCTGGTTGTTGAGTTGAAAACTGACGGGTCAAGACCAAAGATGGTGATCGGGTCGCTCTCTGTTTGCAGCAGCTCTGTGCCCGGAGTTCTAGTGATAAGAACTGGTGGTGGCACACGAGCTGGGCGTTCGTGAGCCGACTTCCCTGGTGCTGATAAGTCACCTCGATTGGGCCGTTGTACTAAATGTTGTCTGTAATCGACATGATGTTGTCCTGACTCCTTGGTGGGTATTCCGAGTGCCAAAGCAACGAAAGAGATGAAAGAGATAAGAACAATCAGCTCCATGTTTGATAGTGCAGTTGCTGGGTAACAACGACTTGATTTGGACTTGTTTTATGACTTGTTTGTTGCGCGTCAGCTCGATATGAATGGTCAGCTCAAAAGATTTATGATATTTGAGGAACAAAAATCAGAATGATGTGGCCGGATGGCTTTCCCTATTTATATCTGTTTACGCCCCGAATAGAGTTCGATCACTCTACTTCATAAGCAAATTAGAGTATCCTCAATCATTACGACTAGTCTCTGCAACAACTCTATTTTCTAGTTGGGCTGGAACGTCTTGTCAGGTGGAAGGGTTGAGACGATGCGTGGCAAGTACTAAAGCTCAAACATGAACTTTGGCATGAATAACTCTATAGCAGCAAAAGCTTGATTTCAGACCAGTATGTAAGCGCCCCTCCCTGAAGGTTCGTAAACTTTCAAACATCACTTCGTGCAAGTATTCTACTAGTCCATATTCAAGGGCTAACTTGTAAATAAGGCGATGGTTCTATTCAACCATTCCTCTGTCTTGAAGGCGTAGTGATCGGAACTATCAGGCCAGGAAGAACGACAAGAAGTGGTATAAAGTTATTCGGTCCTATTGGAAAATGCCTTGAAACTTAGTATGTGAGACTAAGAAGAGCGTTATCGATGCTTTAAATATTGAAGGTATTCATGCAGGTCAAACCACACGGTTTCATCAACGAAACAGAATCGTGTTTGCTCATGGGTTTGTATCAACTCTGTTCGCGAAGGCGATCTTAGTACACAACGCCTCGTGGCCGCAAGCCCCTCGCTCGGGCTTAGGGTGGTCCCGGCGGCCCGCCGCATCTGATAACGGAAATGGCTTCCGATGACCAGAGTTGGAGAGATAAGGATATATGGAAACGCCCTCTCTCGGATGAATTAGCTGGATGGTGACATGCCGCTTGCCTGTAATTGTCCTAAGATATGTCGCATCCTCAAAGCTTTCCAGGGAGTTCGCCGAGACTCCAAGAGCTCAGCTACTGGAAGCATTACGTAAAGGGCTTGGCCGTGGTAGTGGCGGTGATGGCAATGATCTCTCAAATTAGATTTACTCGAAGTATCACTAACTCAGCCCAGAATTGATTCCCCAGGCGTCGACTACGTCAAGGCGGGTGAGATTAGCGAGACTTTGAGGCTCTCCGCCCTACGTAATAAACCGAAAACTAGTTGGAACACAAGTAATAGGTTCGACGTCGGTAAGAAGGTGCTAGAAAACTAGGATTTCCAAGAAATATATGCAGTCGCACGAATACGTTACGGAAGCACCCCGATTTAATATAAAGTGCTGCCGATTCTCCCCAAACCAGTTGTCGCTGGTTTTAGGCTAGTCAGGTTATTTTCAGCCCTGGAGCTCTGGATTTATAGGGGTGGTTATAGGGTATGCCCCACTGATAGCCGCTATCCAAGCCGCCAAGATGCCAGTCTAGGCCTTGTGGCCCCATTGACCGAGCAGCATTGAAATATGCAAACATGTTCGCTAATGGCTCCCGAGGTCTTGACCGAGCCATGAATATTAAACATACCACCTCGATGAACCCCATGATGATGTCTGATATTAACATCGTCCTTCGAGTCCGCCGCAGAACATTCTACAACGCTCATAGCTACCGAGTGGCGGTGCCAATACGACACTATGAAAATCGACAGGGAATTCCTGATTATGAGGCACATGACGGATGCCGAGCGCATGGCCCCTAAAACGCGGGGAAAAACACCGTGGCAGTCATCATCGCCGTATGAATCGCCAAAATCGTTCATCATCGAAACCAAGTTCTGAGTATAGGTACAGCCCGTCCTATTCTAATTAGCATTGTGTTATATGAAAGTAAACCAGATGTGAGTCAGCCGAAGATAACCGCTAGTACCTCGATCTGTAAAATCATCATCGAAACTCGATGTTGGTTGCTGGCAAAGCCTTGAGGTTACGTTGTGCTCAACCCAGTCCCTGGTTTTACAACTTAGTCCCACGTGGCGGGAAACGACAACGCGATCATGATTCGACACTCCTTTACCCAGTTGGCCACTTGGCCTGACTGGTGTAGCGTTCATAAACCCCCTTCCTTCTCCCTCCCGATTTCGTGATGGATTGATCTGCCTCACGCACAGACTCAACAGCAACACTAACTTCCTGCTGCACACCAACCTTGGGATATCACACATCGTCGCAAGACATAACTTTGTCCTAAGCTATTGAAGTAAGATGCAGCTTGTTACCAACCTACTATCTCTGGCCCTAGTGGCGACATCTACCTGGGCATCCCCTCTCGTAGGTAGACAAAGCGATCTACAGCTGTACCAGCTCCAGGTCTCTAGGTACGTTTGCTACTGTTTTTTTATATCTAGTGTCTATCATGTACATGTCTGACACTGACCGTCATAGTCCCGGACACGACACAATCGACGGGCAATACCTCGTCGCCAACGGAACGGACATAGGTGTCATGCTGGATAGCCAGACGCCAGTGCAGGTGTACACAACCCCTAGCAGCAAAGAAGGGGGGCTTCTGGAGCTTCACACTTACCCTGTCGGCATCGTTGACCATGCCATCGGTCTCCATGGCCCACCAGGGCTGATGAACATGGTGGACCTGGCCAACCCGAAGGGAAAGACCACGGATGACGACAACGTGGTGAATGTCTGGGACACGTTCCGCTTGGTTGAGGAGAAACTGACCAATGATGGCACGGGGAAATGGTACGCATTTCCTACGCAAAGAGGAGGTTATGTCGTGAAGTGGTACGATGGTAAGTCGGCACGTCTCCGACTCCCACCTGTCTTCGGACCTCGTAGTTACTGAAGCCGGATGTGGTTACAGGCTCCATCGGTATAACTGATGACTACACACCTGTGGAGATCATCATGGAGGGGATCGCAAAGGCGAATTACAACAACAGACCAAACTGATCGTCGAGTCTATGATGGGTGTCGATTGTGCTACCCCTTTCCTTACCTCTCCATGTGGAGTCGATTGATACTAAAAGTTGCTGCTTTGTTTTATTCCTGGATTATTTCGGTTCACTTGTGTCACTTTAGCATGTTTAAGTTTCATGTCATTGAGTAGGATGTACTGCTATTGTGTAATAACATAGGCCGCCAATGACATTGTAATCAAGACAATGAGTACGTATCAGTACCAATGTCCATTGTTCAAGGCCTTACTGATGCCCATTGTACACATATATAACTACGTCAACGGTTATACCTGGGATGTCCTCAGATAACCTACCATAACCAACTGACGCCATGAGTAAGATCGTCCATACTCTCCCCCTAGAGGATTCACAACCTGCATGCACAGTGCATGCAGGTGCCGGCGAGTATGATACCGATGTTGAATCGGATATTGGATCGGATACAGAATCTGGCACAGAATCTGGGACAGAATCTGATACAGAATCTGATACAGAATCTGATACAGAATCGTTCGATGGCTACGACTTATCGTTCGAGGAGAGAATTCACAAAATCCGGGATCTTTGCCTAGAGGTGTGGCCGAATGCGCAACATGGCCATACTATCGTCGAAGGATCCCAAGAGGGAGGTTGGAATCGAGTATATCCAATTACTATAACGGAGGATGGGATTGCTCGAGGCTGCGTTATACGTATTCCAAGGAATCCCTCATATCTCAGTCAGACTGTCTTCACCCTGAAATATCTTGAGCGGAGAAAAAGCGAATTGCCTCTTCCGGCGTTGATAACCTACCACCTAGGCCATGACAACCCCTTAGGATATCCCTATATCATATTGGAGCGGGTTCCAGGAAGGGATCTTGGTGATGTTTACCCAACTCTCACGCACAATCAAAAGATTGTCGTGGCAAAGAAACTCGGAATTCTTTACCAGCAGTTTCAGGCTTTCACAAGCCCTTTTTCTGGACTGTTCAGAGAAGATGCGGATGAGTCTTCATCTTCAGAACCATGGTTCATGCCTCTAGGTTTCAATTCAAGGTGGGAAAAGGTCGATTCCGGGGTTGAGAAACTGAGTGACGAATTGCTGACTCCTGAGACTCTATGTACTGAACCTTCGCACTTAAGTAGTAAGGATGTACTCCTACTTGCTTTCAAGCGCCGATTGTTCTATTCAACCGAAGCAGATTCCGACAGAGAGATAGTGATTGAAGAGAAGGCCATTGATGCAATCAACCACATGGCAAGGGATGGTCTTTTACATGATCATGTCATTTGCCTTTGGCATCCGGACCTTTTCCCAAGAAACATCATGGTCGATGTTGAAACAAACCCCGATGACCCAATTATCACGGGAATTTTGGACTGGGATGAGGCTGCTTTTGCCCCTCGATTTGTAGCTTGCCGGCCTCCACAGTGGCTTTGGGATCCCAACTACTGGCGCTTAAAGTGCCCGTCAGGAATGACTTGTCAGGATGGGAATTGCCCTAAGCCTAACGAGAACGATGAATCTGATGCTGAGGATGAGCCCCTGGAACCGCTTCAGCCACAGAGTGCTGAAGGTTGGGAAATAAAGCGAGCTTTCGACGTCTCGGCTGGAGTAACATACCGCTCACAGGCTTATGATCCTAGATACATCATCGCCCGTCGGTTCCTGTTCAACGCCCTGTTCCCAAGTTGGAACGATGGCATCTTAAATAATTTTGAGAAGTTATTCCAACGCTGGGACATCATAAAGGGGAAATCCTATCCTGATACTTTCGAACCTGAAGCTCAATACCAATTGGTAGCCGCTGGTCCAGAAAGCGCGAATGAGCGAACAGACCTAGTTCAGAAACTAGAGACCATGGATGTTAAAGATTAAGGCGAGTAGAATTTCAAGCAGATTCTGAATGGTACCTTCTGCCGCCGCTGATCCTCTTGACCATGTACTCTTGGCCCATGATAGCATAGTCGAAAGTGCACTTTCACATCGCACCCACAAGTATTTCGAAGTAGAATATAAATTTCCACCAACGTAGATCTTAGTAACATGCCATCTTGTGCAGAAATTATGTTCGACCATACAGAAAGCAGGTACTAGAGATGGAAGATTGAGCATTTATTCTCAAACCAGTTAATCCAAAACACCAGAAATCCCTCCGTATATTTTATGGCTATAAGCCGCCATTCCCATTGCAGGGTCGTTGATTCTAGCGGATGGGAAAGCCCTTGTCTCAGGTCTGGAAGGTGGAAGACATCACGTGTGTTATGTAATATTTATAGCATTGTTAAGGGAGATTTGTACTCTATCGTGGCCCAACGGCGTTCATTCAGACATGAGGAAAAGGGGCTAACAAAGCCGTTGATTAACTGTGGGAACAACATAAGGGGCAGGATGATGTAGTATTATCCTGCCTCTTAGAAGCTAGGTAGCCTACCTAGGTAGACACTAAATAGGTACTAAGTATACAGGTGTAGTTTACGTAGATGCATATGTACTGAGGTCCTCCCTATGTAGATACATACATATGTGGGTATATGGTATGCACCCAGTCGCCCCTATTTCCATAGTGCAGTGAGCTCAGTTGAGCGCAAGTGGCTGTCACCAAGTCATACGTACAAATGCATTCGATACAGTACATACATACCTACGTAGGATGGTAGTAGGTAGCCAAACCCATAAACAAGAAACTACTTACCTGGTAGACAGGTTGTGTCCTCTCGTGTATGTTGTTGCTCATTGATTTGGGTTGCGGTTCCCCAGCATCTCAGAAACGTTTTACTCTCTGCCAATTCCGCTTCCTCTTCTTCTCTCTTCTTCCTCTTCCTCTCTCTTCCTACTCCCATCCCTCCCACCCCCTATCTAAATATTCCCTCGTCCCTGTCTTCGTCAAAATGATGTACTATCTGAAAGTCTTGATGAGGGGGTTTCTCGCCCTTTCCTGGCTCTGGCTGATCCTCCACGCAGCCCTGTCAACTTACACGCTGTCATACGAATACGCATGGCAGCATTTGAGTAGGTGGATTGCCAGCAACGCGTGGAGAGATACTAATCATATTGCTTAGTTGGCCCTACTGCTGCCAACGACATGTCAGTGTTCTGGGAGGGAGGAAGAACTCCCCTAGCCATCTGCATCATCGTCTTTTCGGCCCTACTCAAGCGTAAGTCCATGATCTGATGAGCAACCTATTATCTCATCCTTACTGGAATACCCCATTCCAGAGTTTTGAATAACTATCCCTTATTTGGATTTACCCTTTGCTAATCTAGTCATGTGGCAGTCGCCTGGATCTCGTGCTGGTTTCCGTGCCTCTATTACACCTGGTTCAAAGACCGGGGCTGGACTTCAGGCTCGACAACCAAACTGATCATGCAAGCCGATCGTTACTATGGGACATTGCCATCCTCACCGCGTGACCCCTCTGGAAATCTCGTCATAGGTACTTCCGGTCGACCACGCCATTGTCCCAATTGTAACAAGAAGTCCGGTGATCGAGTATACCACGATTCTGCCGTCGGGCGATGTCGTCCGTTGTTCGATCACTTCTGCTACTTCATCCTCGTCAGTGTCTACCTGAGGACGATGAAGCTGTACCTGTAAGCCTTGATGACTTTCATCCATCGCACCCCAAACGTTGCTGATCAAACTTCTCAAGATACATGCTCTTGTTCCTGCCTCTGGATATTATCTTCACTGTGATCGTTTCTGTCCTCGCGATGACCGAGTCGTCAGGGAGATCTGTAGTGATGTTCTCTACACCCCTAATCACATCAGCACTTCTCATCGCTTTTATGGTCGTCGAAAACACCTGGTACCAGTGGTGTCATTTGGCATGGGACAACGAGATTACGCTCGAGTACTATGATAGGGGGCTGAAGCCCATCACGCTGGTGTTCAAGGTCGAGGAGCACCAGAGAACCATCCTGCGGTGCAAGCAGTACACAGAAAACCCCTGGGATCTGGGTCCTAAGGGTAATCTCAGACAAGTCTTGGGCGAGACTTGGCCTGTGATGCTCTGCCCATGGATTCATCCGGCCCGGGTTACCAACTACTTCAACAACCGGCCAGCGGTAACCGATTTTCTGTTCCGTGAGGAGGTCTGGAAAGATCGCACCATGTTCGTTGACCCAGAATCTGGGTTTACCGGAGTCACTGTCGAGGGATCAGCGCCACATCGACCAGCAGCGCTGAGGCCAATGGCAATAGACTTCTTGGTAGCACCCGCGGCGGCTCGACAACAGCGAGCAGCACGGCCCCCTCCTCCTCGTGCCCCCCCTGGCCGTCGGGAGAGGCGCAGGACAGCAGCGAGATCATCAGCCTTCGAGCGTGGCTCGGAAACTGAAGAAGTATCTCGCCGCCGTCACGGTGACCCCGCACACACGGCCTAGATTGAGTGACTGCGAACTTAAACACTAGCCTTTGGAACATGCAATCGGATAGACAGCAACTGCCCCGGCTAACGCATCCCCCCTTGGAGTCTATCCAGTTACCGCGCCACCAAGGTCAGCACTGGAGTCGGCATACTCATTACGAACACCGCAGCTGCCCCGGTTAATGCAACCATCAATTATTACTTCCCTTGGAGTTCACCCTCTGTCTATCATCGATGTATCATGCATAAGTATATACGACGCAAATCCACCCTTTCCTAAGACATCATTCCACCCCAACAGTGCAAAGCGTCGTATATGATATAAAATCGAAAGTGACAATGGAAAAACCAGAAAGGATAAATACAACGACCAAGAATGCAATCCTCTAAGTAATAATCCCAAACAGTATATAACAGTGACGCCCCATCTATTGTACAGCCTTCCTCTCACTCGGAACGACCTCGAAATCTCGGTCCGAATTCTTCGACAGCTCCTTCTCCACCCAAGAGCAAATACTAGACGCCGCGTCAGCAGCGCTGTTAAGATGAAGCTGGAAGAACCCCTGCAGTTGGGACGGAGTGAACGTGTCTTCGGGTATCTCCTTGGCAAATTGGAGCGCCAGGTCTTGTATCTGCTCGATGTCCAGCGGCGAGACAACGCTCAGCTCAGGGGCAAACATGCGGACGAACATCTGACCCGCGGACCTCTGGCTGATATTACCTAGAAAGACATTCATGTCCACGCGGCCGGGGCGCACGAGAGCGGCGTCCAGAAGCTCGGGCTTATTGGTCGTCATTATCACGATGCGACCCTCCTGGGACCCAACTCCATCTAGCACGTTGAGAAGTCCGGACAAAGTACAGGCAGCAGCAGCAGACCTATCGTTCGCCACGCCGTGATTGGCACCTGGGGTGCTACTAGACGCTGAGCGGTCTACCCAAACAGCGTCGATGTCTTCCAGAAGTACAATGCACTGCGGCGGGATCTCCTGGAACATCTGCTCCAGATCCGCGTCGCTCGCGACGCTTGGGATCTTCATTTCGTACAGGTCGAGCCCAAACTCGCCGGCCAGCGCGGTCGACAGCGAAGTTTTCCCCGTGCCGGGCGGCCCATAGAACAAGTACCCCCTGCGGTACGGCATGCTGCGGCTCTGGTATAGCCGCTGGGTCCTTGGGTCGAGGTACTGCTTGATGTCGGCGACGAGCTCGCGCTTCGTCTCGTCGTCGAAATGCACCGTCTCCAATCGCCGGATCGGCTTGCGGTACTTCGGCTGCCAGGACAGACCGTAGCGGTCGCGCGAGTAGATGATGACGAAGAACTGGGTCTGCCGGTCGGCGAACTCGCGACAGGTGTCGATGAGCGCCATGAGGGGCTCGGCCGACCGCCCGAAGCAGCTGAGTGTTAGATCCTCGCCGCCGACGCCGTCGTAGGCGGGATTGTGCGACAGGGAGGCCGCGAAGCCGTCGACGGCCCGCGACGCCATGATGAAGCTGCCGCAGTGCCAGAACCACCGCGACCCCCAATGCGGGCTGTACTGCACGGGACGCCGCGTCGCCGTCTTCTTGAGCGCCGCGGCGCGGTCGGCGGTGTCGCGGGCCGAAACCTCGCTCCGCCCCGTGAAGGTGCGGTGGTGACGCGGGCGGTGGGCGAGGATCCACTGCACAACCTGCCGGTTGAGAGGGTCGCCGCCGGGGATGGTGACCGAGGCGAGAAAGAACTGGCGGATCCAGCGGTAGGCCTCGTGCCAGGTGCCGCGGACGAACTGCCACGCTGACGGGGCAATGCCCGCGATAGCGATGATGGAGCCCGCGTGCGTGATGTCGAGCTCCGACCATCGCATAAGAACGGCCCTCATGATGTTGATGCCATGCGACCACGGATCTATTGAAAAGGGGTGGTGGCCCGCTATATGGCCGGCTGCATGCTGAGGGTAGGCCATGTTCCGAGGCTTAACCTGCCCAGGTGCCGCCGTGGAACTTCCTAGTCGCTGAAATAGGAACCAATCAGGAAGCTTCAATGTAAGTACGTAAATGCAGCGACAGCGAGATCCACAACAACGCCAGAGTTCAATGGCTGGGAACCAATAGCCAGCATTCGAACTGCTGGAACCCGAACTGGATCTCTGGGCAACGCTGTGAGTGGCTGTACAGGACAAGATCGAGCATATTGCGCTGGAATGGAATTGCCCAGGTAATGAATGGATCCGTGACTATAAATTGATCAATTGATTAATGCCATTGGAAGTTTATTATCCCCAGACAGTGTCTTGATTACTTTCTGACCGGCGCCGCCGAATTATTAATGATTGAAAATTGATCGTTAGAAAACTTTTCAGCCCCGTCGTGCCCGTGTCTGACTACGCCACATGCACTGACGCACAGCCACATGACTAATAACGTTGTCCCAACAGGGATCCAGAGATAGGGGCCCAGAGATAGGGGCCCAAAGATAGGGGTTCAAAAGCAGGGGTTCAACGATAAGGGGTGACAGCATAGTAAATGGAAATTGATGGAGATGTTGCTGCTAGAGGTGTCACTGCTGGCTTCTTCTTGTTGTTCTTGCTTTTGGCTTGTTATTCACCTAACAGTTAATCATCTATGATATCGCACTCTGCGTTTTGTAGTTCATATTTGTCGCAGTGGTTCTACAAGGTAAGGAGGGTTTCGTCTAATGTCTTCGGACACAGCGTACTACTTGGCGCTTGCTTGCTGAGGTCTCAACAAGACTTTTTGAGGTCATGATACTACCAGATTGTCAGAACACTTTTGTGTCACCACTTAATCCAAGACTCGAAACAATGTAGTTGTTATTAAGGCTCAAAGAACCTTTGTTATTAGCTCACCAAGGGTTAGTAATACAAAGTACTTATTCTCATCCAGTTGTTCTAAACAATGGAAAATGGCATACCTCAGTGGTATAAAGGATTAGCTTTGTGCCCTGGTTGAAATTTCATAGCAATCACTCTGATATGCTTAGCTTGAATACTTGAATATCTCGAACATTCTAACCGTATCTCAAGGAGCCCAAACAACTTCGACATGGAGGCACAGAAGCGTCTTTCTCGTTCTGGTCAGAGCCAGCGCACATTCGGCTGTGAGTTCGAGTGGTGTGTTGCCTTCCTGTGGGAAGACGAGGTAACGCCCCGCAGTGGTGGCACTGCAAAGCTGCCTCCTGTCATTAGAGTACCGAAACGCATTCGAGACGAGATTCCGTCCCATGCTCCTAAGTTCAAAAGGCACGTATATGCATTCGACTACATTCTTCTGGAAATCGCCCGCACTCTAGACCAGAATGGCCTGTCGGTTCAAACAATTGGAGGCCCGGTGAGCATCAAGGACCTCCCACAATATCAGCTCGCGCCCTTTCGAGGTTGGAAAGTGAAGACAGACAGAACTGTCCAGGCGCCAGAAGAGTATCCGGAGTTTTACTGGTGTCCCGTTGAGGTGACGTCACCAGCCGAGCTTGCCAGTGATGAAGCATTTGGTGCTGTTAGTAAAGCCATCGACCTGCTGACCTCCAAGTATTGGATGCGGGTCAACCCTTCATGTGGTTTTCATGTCCATGTCGGACAGGGTGGTCACCTTCTCGAGTTGCGTGAGTTGCGCCGAGTGGCGGGTATCTTATGGGCAGCTGATCCGCTTCTAGCTTGTTTGCACCCACCCGAAAGACGATTCAACTACTGGGCACAGAGTATTCGTGAGCGTAGCATATTAGCTCATGGCGCCAAAGCCGATTCCTATACGACTGACGAAGGAGATAGGACCTATCACGGTTTGGCAAATGTAGAAAAGGATTTGTTTCAGGCCGTCACAGCTAAAGCTGGCGAGGAAATCGCTAGAACATTCAGCAACCTCTCGCTAGGTGACGTTCTGAAAGGCTCGTCGGATACATCGTACGTATGCTCTAGAAAGCGCAATGGGCGCAGAATTTTCTTGCCGAAGTATACAATGGAGGATGAATCTCGGCTTAAGAGGGTTGCGGAGTACGGCGGCGACTGTGCCGTGCTAGAGCCCAAAGTACGCAGCGACCCCGGCGTCTTCTATGGAGTCAAGGAACTACTCTCCTGCCAGGGCTGGCCCGTCATTCCTTTTCTGCTAGAAGCCACTCGCAGACCAAACTATAGCTTTACGGCATACACGCAGAACAGGCTCCAGAACGAATACAGCCGGGTCCGGACCGTGGAATTCCGCGAAGCTGCTGGGACGATGTCAGGTAAGTGGGCAGCGACGTGGGCTCGGATCTGCGTGGGCATTTATGATTGGGCTGTCCATGCGCCTGTAGACCAATACCTCGCGGTCTTAAACAATTGTGACCGAGCAGCCAAGGGCGGTGAGTATGATGTTGTGGACTTCCTTGACCAGCTCGGGCTCTCTGTCGAATCTGCCATCGCAGAACAGAGGTGTAACAGCCAGGCCCTGTGGGACTAATCTGACGTGAAGAATGTGCTCAATGTCTTTGGAATATCTTCCTACTTACAGCATCTCCTTTGTTCTAATGTCCACCTGAAACAAGTCAGCTTGGAAACCTATAGATCAATTGAAACTTGCAGTTCAGAACTGCTAGAAACTTTTATATGATGTCTGTTCGAGATTCACCGCCTTCTCTGTGTCCACTATTTCAGTGTAGATAGTCTCAGTGCCGCAGTGAGAATATATAGGTATAGCTTTATTGCCATTAGAGCAATAACGGCTCAGTTTTTGTGATGTGACACTCAGGAGGTTACACCGAGACTTGGTGGATGTGTCAGAAAGTTTGAAACATCTTGTGCGTTTATTAAGGGAAAAGAGAGACTCTGACAGTGTACTGTTCTTAAGCGTTCGTAGGCGCTTCATATTCCATTAATTTTTATAGTGTCAGTCTTGCCCCTTTGTCCCCCTTTCCAGTGGTTAACTAGCAAATGTAATAATTGCTTGACACAATGTAGTAACGCCATGTATACAATACTATAAGAGTTGTCTCCTGATGACACCAAGGGCCGGTTTACGACATATCACAAACGATATACCATCTCTCTATATTGCACAGTCCAAAACTGACCCCCTACAACCCTGGGACTTGGCATATCTTTCATGATGACGTCCTTTGGTGGGCGAACCTTGAGAGAGGCCGATAACAGACCCCAATCACCTTCAAGGCTTCGATCTCTGAGCACGACCGCTGTGGTAGGAGATAACCGCGACTATCGAGACCGTCGGAGACAGGTCCATAGTCTTAACATCAGCCCGACACGAGGCGACGACAACGATGTATATGGTTGGCACCAGGAATATCTGGGGCGACAGGAGCGCCTTTTATCCCACTTATCTATGCGCGATATCGAAGGTGCCCAAAATCTGTTCCGACATCCGTTTCCGAACATCGATATTGAGCCATCATGGCCTTCTGCTAGCGCCCGAGGAGGCGCTTACAGCGATGACGATGTTGCGGAATATCATGATTATAACAATAAGCCAATCCATTGTGAGCGCAAGGAAGCTAGGCAAACCAGTCCCAACCACGACGCTTCTGAAAATCAAGCCCAACACCCACAAGAAAGGGGTCACAGCGCTCCCACTCGCAGACCTCCTAGCCTAGGGCCGGGTATCTACCCGAATATTTTGCAGCCAAGGTTCGGCACCAGAACTCCCCCGTACGTCCCCGAGCGCCCACGTTGTCCCAGTCCCGGCTACGTAGATTACACAGACAGGGGTGCCCAGACCGAAGCGCGGCATCACCATCGTCGAGACGCTACACCCGACTCTAACAGCAAAGGATCTCGCGTATCACATTCGCATGCATCTCAAGATCCCGTGCCAAGTCGCTCTCCTAGCAGCCGGCGGAGTCGCAAGAGCTCAGGTTCAGGTCCAGGCGCAGGTTCGAGTCGAGGCTCAGGTGTCTACGCCCTGCCACGGAAGCCGGCGTATCGCGTGTTCATCACCCCTGAGTGGGAGGTCGACGGGGATGGCGGCGATGATGACAACCACGGCCACATCTACGAAGACAATAGCCACCGTCGCCACCGTCAAGAAGACAAGCGCGAGCACCGTCATTTTCAAAGAAGAAGAACCGAAAGCGAACGCGATGACGATTCGCGTAGGCATCGCCACAGACAGCAGCAGCAGGCTAGGTACGCTCACGAGAACGAGGAAAGAGCTGGCGATCGGCGGCGTAATGCCTACTACTACGATGACGACGGCGGTGACCGCCGTCGAAAGTCTCGGCCCGGGAACGTCTTTGGGGGGAATTGGTGTCTCTTCGGGAGGGGTAGCGGCCGCAACAGATATGATTGACACGGGATGCAATTCCAAAGGAGTGCGCCCCTCTAACTCTCGGGAACGGATCAAGGGTTGAGGTGCAGATTTACAGCAATCCGTTAGACAAGTGAGAGCACTGAATGATCGATCCATTCAGATGGATTCCGAGGATCGTGTATATCAATTGAAGGTCATGACGGTTTACGTACAAACTAACAGAAAATTACCCCCGAGTGAAGGAAAGATAAACCTCAACCTCATCATCATCATCATCAGTGCCCCCCCTCCCTTGCTCTATGACCCCTGAATCACTGCAGGATTGGTTACATCGAGTTTAATCGTAGTGTAAGTCTGGATAAGAATCTGCTCTGTATCTATGACATCGAAATGTAACTGATCTGACGATCTATCATGTAAATTTCATCTATCCCATTCTTTCTTCTTTCCTCTGAGAGTTCCTGATGACACGACTTGGCGCTATAAGCGCCGCATCCACCCGAACAAGAATGCGATACACATCCGACATCTTATCACCGCCCCTGCTGCCTCACATACTTCGTATGCGTCCCAGTCGCGATGACAGGCCCCACCACCTCCTCCTCTCCCCCCTCCCCCTCCCCCTCCCCATCACCACCCTCACCCTCACCCCGAGCATTGCCGCTAAGCCCGCGCCTACTACTCACCACCTTCGAGATGACGACCGTGGTGAACGCCACCGACCCCCCGACCTTATCGGCCCGCCCCTCGATCTCGACCTCGTCGCCGACGCGCGCCGACGACAGGTAGCGGACGTGGATGTCGACCGACACGCCGGTCTTCTCGCGCAGGTCCCAGGACGCGATGGCCAGCCCCCCGGCCCAGTCCACGATGGCGGCCGACACGGCGCCGTGGATGCCGCCCCGCGAGTTCACGTGGTGGCTCGTCAGGGTGAGGCGCGCCCGCACCCTTCCCCGGATCGCCGACCGGATCCGCACGGCCGAGAGCAGGAAGTGGTAGATGGCCGAGTGGGGCAGGTGCGCGGCTACGACCTGCTCGATGTGCTGCCGGATGGTCTCGTCGTTTTCATTATCGTTGTCATTATTCTTGTTGCCGTTGTTGCTGCCGCTGCTGGGTGCCGGCCCCGCTGCCGGTGCCAACGCTACTGCTGCTTCAACTGCCTCTGCTGTTGGTACAGCTTCTGGTACTGGCGCTGCTGCATCTGACATGCTGGTGGCTATTGTGTGGATTCTTGTTCTTTGAGGCTTACTAATTCTCTCATGAACAAGTCTCAAAATTCGTTGTAGGTATTTCGAGTAGATGGTCAAATAGTGAGAACTGTGGTGAGTTCCGAGACTGTCCGTCACCCTGGATAACTGTCAGGTGTGCTGTTGACCGGTATGTAAATTTCCGTTTGTTGGGAAAGACAATCACTTATTACTGTGTCAATTATGAAGTATCAATTCCTCCGTACTTGATGCGGACCTCAATGGCGTCAAGTGAGCTGCCAGTCCACCGCAACTGCTAGCACCTGCAGTACTACTGAAGCTGTCACCCCGGGGCCCCGGCCGTTAAGGTTGACTCCAATCCCGTCACTAATAGCTGGGGGTAGCTCACGAAACTCCCCGACTTCTATGCCGAGACGTGATGTGTTTAGTCATTCAAGTAATTTGAGTAGACTGATCTAGCTCTTGGAGAAAGTCATGCATCGGATATTCGCGCTTGCGCTTTCAGGGAACTGCGATTTATACCCGGAATAAGATCATAGCCCGAGACATAGCCAACAGCTATCTTCTGTGCCCATCTTCAGACACGTCGGGCACAACAAAGCCCCGGAGTCATTTTCACAGTCTGCCCCTAGACACTTCCTCTTAGGTGCCATCTCTGACAGACTGTCGGCCATCGTGACACTGCCCTTTCCCGATGTTCAATGCAGTAAAAATACCGAGAGACGTTCAAGTCGCAGACGTGATATTAGAATCAAGACTGGATCAGTCGTTGGATGTTGCGGCAGAGGCGCGCCCTTCAGACGACAGATGATATGAGGGCAGCCAGCCGGATATTGTCCCCTTTTAGCTTGGCAAGGGGCTTCCATCACTTTTAGGGAGGCTGACCGGACATTTTTTTTATGACATCTCTGCATCAGTCATCTCTAGACCATTTCCACTGAAAACTGACTGCTAGGATTCCTGTTGATAGTCTCTGGTCCACAAGAATGGAAATATTCACAATGTCTTCAGCTGCTCTTACTCAACGAGACTCAACGCGCTCCAGCCCCACAACCCGAGTCCCATTGCCCCGAGCCCCGGGATTACCTTATACATACTGAACCCGAACCCGCACCTGCCGCTGGAGCTGTATGTACTTGTATGTATAATGGAAGGTACCGTACTGTATGTAGGTATTGTACATACATACCTACATGTAGGTAGTTACTGAACAGCTTCAGCCACAGCCTCACCAGTCCCCTGCCGCCCTGCTAAGGAACAACCCACCAGCCCACCAACCCACCTTCACCATCACCAACTGATCTGAACTGGTTTTTCCCTCCCTCCAGCAAGGCGACCAACCAAACCGACGACACGTTTCACTCCCACACACTCACACACGACATCCAATCCTCCATTCCGCGATGTCGCTGGCGGCCAGAAACGACAAGGTTCTGTTGCCTGTTGTACGGCGAGGGCTAAAAACCCAGCAGCAGATCTCACTGAGCGGCCCGGCACTTGTAGCAGCAGGCCGGCAGCAACAGCATCAGCACCGACAACATCACCAGCTACGGACAGCACGACGACCGCAATCCACCCCCCTACGGCCAACTAACAACAACACCACCACTGCTGCCACCAACCCCACCACCGCAACGAGATCCTTCCACCTCACGCCCCATGTCCGGAACAGCTTATCGTCCGGCGGGCTCGGCTCCATCCCGCCGTCATATTTCCAGCGGCCGTCGCTGCCGGCCAACACGATAATCCGATTCGTGCCGCAGCAGACCGCGTGGATCGTGGAGCGCATGGGCAAGTTTAATCGAATCCTGGAGCCGGGCCTGGCCATCCTCGTGCCTTTCATCGATCGCATCGCCTACGTCAAGAGCCTCAAGGAGGTCGCCATCGAGATCCCCAGCCAGAGTGCCATCACGGCCGACAACGTGACGCTCGAGCTCGACGGCGTGCTGTACACGCGCGTGTTCGACGCCTATAAGGCCAGGTACGTTATGTTCCTATGTTGCTCCCATCCTTGTCCCTTCCCATACCCTCACCCTTCCCAATTGACCTCCTCACTAACACGGCGCTGTAATCCCCACACAGCTACGGGGTCGAGGACGCCGAGTACGCCATCTCCCAGCTCGCCCAAACAACAATGCGCAGCGAGATCGGGCAGCTGACGCTGGACCACGTGCTGAAGGAGCGGGCGGCGCTCAACACGAATATCACGGCGGCGATCAACGAGGCGGCGCAGGCGTGGGGGGTGACGTGCCTGCGGTACGAGATCCGGGACATCCACGCGCCCGAGGCCGTGGTGGCC
This sequence comes from Diatrype stigma, assembly GCA_022225965.2. Lineage (NCBI taxonomy): Eukaryota > Fungi > Ascomycota > Sordariomycetes > Xylariales > Diatrypaceae > Diatrype > Diatrype stigma. Next base: position 479,206 of record JAKJXP020000020.1, on the reverse strand, counting down.
GCCATGCACCGCCAGGTGACGGCCGAGCGGTCCAAGCGCGCCGAGATCCTCGACAGCGAGGGCCAGCGCCAGAGCGCCATCAACATCGCCGAGGGCAAGAAGCAGAGCGTCATCCTCGCCTCCGAGGCCTTGCGCGCCGAGAAGATCAACCGCGCCAACGGTGATGCCCAGGCCATCCTGCTCAAGGCCGAGGCCACCGCCCGCGGCATCGATGCCGTCGGTCGCAGCATTGCCGCCGGCGGCGCCTCAGCTCAGGGCGCCGTTAGTTTCAGCGTTGCCGAGCGCTATGTTGATGCCTTCGCCCAGCTCGCTCGCGAGGGCACTGCTGTTGTCGTCCCCGGCAACGTCGGCGATATTGGCGGCATGATCGCCACCGGGCTCAGCGTCTACAACAAGGTCGGTGACGCCCAGGGCCGGACTATGGCCCGCCACATACTCGAGAAGCAAGAACAAGGTGAAGGACAGCAGCCGGCTGCCACGACCGAAGAGAAGGCTAGACAAGCCGACTCGGGCGTTGTGGATTCGGTGTTGAGGGAGTTTGACGAGACGGCGAAGAAGCAATGATGAGAGGGAGATGGGGCCAGAGAAGCAGAAAATAAAATAAAAAGAAAGCGCCACAATCGCTGTCGCTTGTTCGTGGGTGAGAGCAGTGAGTCGCAGAGTTTTGTGTATACGAGTGAATGAGCGAGGTAATGAGACGGCTATAAGAGGAAGTCGAGGGCCCATGGGAAGGCAATAGTAGTGTTGCTATTCCCAGCTTTCCATACAGGCGATCGCGATAACTGGAGGAAGATCATTATGGCGAAGTAAGATTTAGGCAGATTAAGTCGAAGCATAGAATAGGGCGGGGGGAAAGGGGAAAAAGGCGGAAAGAAAAAAGGGTGAGAGGGGGGGGGGGGGGGGGGGGGGGGGCAAA